>JABFOV010000545.1:0-36398 GCA_022817685.1 Aradophagus sp. ZL-2020 | reverse complement strand
ACCATATTGTAACCACCACAACGTATATTGTAACGTGCACAGTTTAATATAGCAAAGCGTTTACGACATCATATTTTAACCACACGACATTGCTAGATTGCTTTATTTCGACCAATAAGCATGCTAGAAATTTTGCGATCCATATTGTACCGATATCGTTCTCTCAACGTATGTACGTTTTTTGCAATACTTGTGACAAAATCCCAGCGGCGGCGTTAAACAACGTTGAAAGATTACCCGATCGCGGCCGGTTAATTGCACTTTTAATTAAGTCAACCGAAATAAATATTGATCCGCACGCACTCACGCGTGTCGGAACGCATTAATCGGCCAGATTTCTAATATCGCCCGGCCGTTATGAAGCGTGGTAATTTTTGGCGCGCGCGATCGCGGAATTAAACGCCGTGTAAAATTAACGCGATTACTCAACAAAATGATCCGAAAGTTCATTAATTAATCAAATAACATTAATTTCGCAGAGTCTACGAATAAACCATGTAAATGAGCGCGAGGTAAGATTAGGCGATCAATTCATTTTAACTTGCGTGGCTCAAGGAAGTTACGGCCTGAACTTTACTTGGTACAAAGACAACATGTTGGTGAACATGAGCAAGGCCATTAGGTAATTAATAATTTCGTCCATGCGTTGCATCAATTTCCGTTGCCGCTTGTTATTCGCCGTGCATTGAAAAGCCTTTATCAAACAGGGAAATCTGGTATCGGAACTTGCCAAATGATGGGTCTGATTTGCACACGTCACTCCTCACCGTAAATAAAGCGACGCTCTTGGACGCCGGCCAATACACGTGCCAAGTCGTGGACTCGGGCGTGCAGCAGTGCAAAAGCATCTACATCGACGTTAAGGACGAGCCCGACGTTAAAATCGTCCCGATGAGCGCCACCATCGAAAAAGTAAGACCTCAGCCCTTCGCTCGCTCGTTCGCTTACTTTTTACCCCGCACCCTTCTTCTTTCTTTCCTCCTTTCCAGCCCGGCTTGTTTCTCGACGTCTTTCAACTCCATTGTCGTTGTTTGTGTCGCGATCGAAGCCCGACGTCGCGCATCTCAAACGCGAAATCGATTCACGGTAAAAACAGTTGACGTGACAGCTGTTACGGGGCTCAATGTTTCATTGATAATGTTGCCTCGTCGAACTGATTTCCACGGCCACTCGTCCGTGAAATTGTCTGTTTGTTTGTCGCGAAATATTTGTAATGCAAATCTTACGTTGCTTTGTGGAGCCGGCGAATCGATAAATCGGACAATTGTTTCGAGAGGCCCCGGGCGAGGCGGCTGCACCGTGACTCGGGAGCCTCGCGGAAAGGTAGCGCCCGGTGTAATGAAAATAAAATATCAGCCGAGTGTAATTGAGAGGCGCGCCGCGGAGTAATCGCCGAGAAAAGCGCAGCGGCGCTGCTTTTTGTTTTCATATTAAACGTCGAAATTAAAAATACATACGCCACGGCGTATTATTTATTCGCTGCTTTTTTCTGCCCACACTTGCCCCCCCCCCCTGCTTCACCCCTATTAAATATGCAAAACGAATAAATTAAATGGCTGAACGCCACGAGCGTATACCGCTAGCGTAACGAGACTTTTTCGTTATCCGCGCATCGGCGAATAATTTTCGTTGTCACCACGACGAATTTCTGTTTCGTTTGCAAAAAGGCATGAATATTCAACGTACAAAACTACGCCCCCTGCCGCCCCCTCCGCCCATCTTTTCTTATTGTTTGCTCGCTTATCTTCATTCGACCATAAACATTTCGTTAGCCGGTCCAATTATAACCGTAATAAAGTGGAACAACGGGGATTATAAAAATATTACTTATATGGAAATCATTATTATGGCATTTAACAAGTTCATACACATAAACTCGGCGTCGTAAAGCGTGCCATTCGGGCAGTAAAACTTATGAAGTGCGCCGGTGAAATTTACAATTGATATTACCCCGCTGACGGCCGTGTTTCTCCCGACCAGTTGACGTTAAAATTAAGCGCGCGATTGTCATAAAAGCGAAGAAAACATGCAATCGCGCAGTTCGGAATAATTTTCCATCGCGGCTCGGTTTAATCGCGGTTTACATTGTTGCTTCTTTCGATTGCATCGGTCGAGACGTTGCAAGTTGCCGACGTCTGTCGGTTTATAAATAATCGAAAATGTTATTATCCCGCGACGTAAATCTAATTACGCATCGTCTCAAATGGAGCGGTGTTTTTAATTGAAACAACGAATACGAGCTGTACGTTGATATGGGCACTCGAAAAAATAAGACCGTAAAATGAATGGCCGGGGTTGTCGAGTTAACAATCGCGGCCCGTAAAGTCGCGCCGCGATTGCAATTTCATTATCGCGACGCCATTTTTCCGTCAGACGAGCGATTATAAATTGGCATGGCATTATCGCAACAATTCTTGGCTTCCCCATCTTTTAATTCACAGTTCCGATTATAGGATGTACATCATTAATTTTATGATCCAATTTCGCTCGAGTACACTGTAAGTAAAAACAGGAAAGCGCTTTGAGAGCGAGCATAAAAGTACGGTCGCAGTTAGCGCAAATGTCGGCGCGTATTTATCAATCCCATTCGCCTGAGTTGCTTTAATTCTTAATTAATAACGCGGATCATTCGGTGGTCTTTATTTCCGTCGAATTGCATTTAGCGGGCAATAGTAATGCGATCGTAAAAAAGAACTTTGTAGTTTCATTGGTTATCGTCGCTGTTGCGTAAAAGTAAAGGCACGTCAAAGCTCGGTAACGAAAGTTTCGATATAAAATTACAACAGACTCGGTAAAACGGCGTATCCTTTACAGCTGTTCCGCGTCAATTTTGTGTTCATTTTTTTCCACGAAAATTTGAACCCGGCTTTCTTTTGCGTTGCGCATAATTTCACGGTTATCAGTTGCAATCGACAAGTGCAATTTTGTCGTGAAATTTGAGGGAAAAAACGGGCGACTTTTGGCGCAACGTTCGGCATTGTTTTATCAGTTATTTAAAACTGCGCGCGGCTCTTGCGAAACGTAGCTTCTTACTGAAAATGATAACGCGCGCAAATTCCTTTCGGCAAACTTTTCATACGCACGACAAAATTTTTGACTCGACTATTAACGTCGAGCAGATTTATATCATGGTTTTCGCAAAAGTTTTTCAAAGATTACCAGAATGTTTCAGACCTTTGCCGCAACTTTTGTCGGACTTATAAGTACGTAATAAAACTTCTTTGATTTCGTTAAGTTAGAGGAAAAAATATTTGATATGGAAAAGAAGGGGAAACGGTCGTTATATTTGCTGGTTAAGAATATTCGTTGATATGAATTTGCGATACAGTTTCCGCGATCTCGTTCTCCTGTTCGATGCAGTCAACGGGAAGAGGAATTATAAAATACCGAATTCGTGTCATTCATAGCATGCTTTTTTACCGTGGGAAAAAAGAATACACGTTGAATTATAATTATTCAAATCGTTATGATACTATTTTTAAATTTTAAAATCAAGAGTTTTCATTTAAAAATGTACTTTATAAATTCTTAAAAATATATATTGTATAAAAAATTTTGTACAAATAATACTACTTGTCCAACATTTGAGTAACTTATTTTCTTCGATATAAAAATGCAACATTTTATTGACGTGAACTATATCTTCGTTAAAAATCGTGGATCGTATCGTAAGAAAATATTTATATACAAAACTTTTTTTTCAATTTTACGCAGTCTTAATGGAAATATCTGATAAGATTTTTAAAACTTGTTTCGACGTGTCAAACATTGACTGATTTTGTACATTAAACAAGACTCCCTTAAGGTTTCGTTTCAGTCAGCCTTATAGACAGCTGTTGCAAAAAGAAAAGTTTAAGACCGATTTTTAAAACGAATCTTCTCATCTTTATTATCTTGTTTCTGTGTAGCAAACAAAAAATATCGTTGCATTAAAACAATTTATGTAGCTACAATCTTCAAAAAGATTTTTCATTATATTGCAAATACAACGCAATGTTTTCTATTTTTTGAAACTTCGGCTTTTGTAGGATAAATTTGAGAATTTTAGTAGCTGTCAAAAAAAATGTACTTCCGGTACTTTAGAGTTATAAGTTGAACAAGTAGGATACAATGGTTCAAACGACGAATCACTTAAAATGAGCTAAAGTTAAGTGGTAGTTGAGAAAAAATGTAATTATGTATGAGAAGCGAACAATATCACAATTATTTCACAGTTTTAGAAAGACGTGAATAAAAGCTCCCCATGAACAATTGGGAAAATGAGATTTTTCCTCACTAAAACTCTAAATAACGTAACAAGTATGCGTATTTCAAGTATACTGTCCTAATTGGATATAATTGCTTAACTGGTTTGTAAAGTCAAACGTAAAGCAAACATTAAATGTAAACAAGAAAATAAATGTCGTCCGTTCAAATGTTCGCTTAAAGTAAGCTTTGGTTTTTGTTTCCTCTCAATTATGCTAATTATAAATGGTTGTTACAGACAATTTAATTTCAGTTGAGAAAATTAATTAAATTTGTGAATGAAAATAGCCATCGCGCAGTATCTAACAATGTAAGATTCGCACTCCACTTCATAAATGTAACTTGCACGTCAAGATAATTTTGCTGACCGATGAGTTTGAATCTACGACGAAAATTCGCCGCGATTCAAATTTTGATTGACAACATTGCGCAACAGTTCGCAAACGTTCCGTTAATTACTGGCGTCTGCGAAATTTCAACGGCGAGAAAAAATTTGCATCAGTTAATTCAATGTCCTTCAACCGGTGTGGCGAGTCATAAGTAATTCACCGCCGCAATTAATTGGACAAATTAAATTAATACCAGAAAAGGAATAGCTCGAGTTGAGCAGGAAAGAATAACACGATTAAATCAAACAATAAGAGTTAACAAGATTCACGGTGTTAAATAAAATCTTGCTTGATTCTACGCTGAAAAAAATCTTTGTAAAATTATATCACTGGTTCTGTAAAAATTATACTCATAACTGTGAAAAAAACTCTGTACGATTCCAAAAAGTTTGAAATTCATTTTGTGAAAATGTCTTTCGAAATAATTCTATCCTAATAATTGTGAGATATTTGTTGACACTGATAGTCGATGTAATTTTTTTCAAGTTTGCATACACGAATGAAAAAACTTTTTTTCAGGTATGCAAGATCAAAATGCAAACCTCAATAAGATTAATTTCCAAACGTGAGCATCTCAAATAAGAGTATTATAAACATTTTATTGTTTTCTTTTATTGTTATTTCAATTATATGCCATAAATTTTGTTTTAACTTCGAGCACCAGTTTCAACAGTAATAAATTATATAAATATGTTACTTTTAAAAGGGGCTCTTTGTCACAACTATACTTCGTTACAAAATATTCGAGCGACATCATTTTTCATCAGAATGAATGTTATTTTTTTGCCGCGTGAAAACAACCTTCCCCGAGCAAACATCGGCCAGCTCGGTGAAATCAACAACCTTTTTCATTTACATAACAGCACACACGTCCGCTTCCGATTAGCTTATAGTCCTTGGCAAAAGTCCGCCGCGTTCGATTAACTCGACCAACTTTCAAATCCCTCCACTCCCCCATAGGCACCCCGTCCCAATCCATTAAAATCGTGTAATTAAACGTAAATCATCAAACAGCTGGTTAATCGACCAGCCGGACGCGCATTAATCAAAGCACCTATTTACACTGCACCTTTCTATCCTTGCACCCCATGTCCTTGCGGTCGTCTGCATGCAAGTTACGCGACGGCCACTACGAACTGATTTTCATAATCAAACGAAAACGATCCAGGGCAGCGACATCCAACTGATCTGCACGACCCCGAGCATGCAAAGCAACGGCATCGGTTTTGGATGGACAAAGAACAGGGCGCTACTGAAGCTTCACCCAGGCCACGAGGTGTGGGAGGACTTATATCCGGCAGGCAGCATCCTGAAAATCACCAACGCCCAAGTAAGAAATGAACAAACAATCCCCGAGTAAAAATAGTACACTTTGAATCTATTGTGGTACAGTTCGTTATTTAAATATTTAAATACAATGTCATTTGATCAAGAAAAGATCGATCATGATCGATCGATTATAATATAAATGTTAAATATTAAAACAAGAACACCTTGATTTTAAAGTAATTTCGAAAAGTTATTGATTCAAGAACGAATATTGAATATGATATTGATATGAATATTGATATGAATATTGAAAATGAAAATGGAATATTCATTTTGAAATCAAGAACGTTTCCAAGTTAGATCAAGATAAACGACAAGTTTTAACATGCGGTGTTTTAATTGAATGTGTTTTGATTCTAATGGCAATTTTTCTCACGTATAAAAATATTAATACACTTATAAAATATTTGAAGATGGAATACTATATGTAAGGAATTTTGAAAATATTTGGTCGTTCGGAGAAAAGTGCGTTTGAATTTCTTATTTATAAACTACCGCTTTTGTATCCCTCATAATATCGATTTTTTATTCATAAACCACTTGGCATTCATGGACAAAGCCGATCTACATGTCTTGATCGGCTCTAGAATGTCTCAATAAATTAAAGAATCATTACAAACTAAACAAATGATTTATGTTTGATTTTTCTTATTACTTTTTTATTTCTGACAAAACGTTTTTTAACTTGAGATGTATAGTAACATTAATTATAAAATAACCTACTTTGTGAATAAACTTTCAATCATTTTATTTAATCGAAAAACTTTTTTACACTGCAAGTAACCAGAATCGACAGTTTACGAATCTTTACAATCCAATAACTGTTGTTAAGTAAACATAATTACCGAATGATTAGATTGCATATTTCAATTTCATTAAACGCATAACACAATAGTCCAAATATTTTGTAATCATCATCGAGAGAATTTAACTAAACATTCCGCTGATTCGACAAAATCCTTTTTCCCGGAGCATTTGCTCAATACAAATGCTTGTTTTCGCAGAAGTCGGCAATTTACACATGCAACGTTGCGCACCGGTCGACGTCGGTGCGCGTGGAGGTGGTGAACCGGTCGGTGATCCCGACTTGTCTCGGCGAGGAGGCGTGGGGCTCGAGCTGGCCCGAAACGGCGCCCGGCTCGGCCGCCCTGCTCGACTGCCCGCGCCACTTCGCCGGCCGGCAAGTGTCCAGGCAGTGCGCGATGAAGGACGCGACCACCCCGGCCTGGCAGACGCCCGACTTTTCCGAGTGCCTGTACGAGCCACTTGTTCGTCCTTACAATGCCGTAAGAGAACTTCTTCTTTTTCTCCCCCCCCCCCCTTCTATCCATCCCCTTCTCCGCTTTCTTCCAGGTCGTTTTTGTTGATCCGCGCAGTTTCCGTTTCGTCTTGTTTTTTCAGCAACATTTCCCTCGTCGTCAAACGCCGCGAGTTAATGAAACCTCAAAACGAAAGAAAACTTATTTCATTAAGTGGATTATAAAAGCGCGGCTTAATGGGATTACGAACATACCCCGGGTAAATTAAACAAAAGAGTGGCGACGCCGAGGGAAAAGAAGGAGAGCACAGTCGGACGAAGAGGAAAGGGGTGGAAAAAAAACGACCAAGCTGACTGGGCGGTGTTGGTTTTACAATGAATGAAATTGCGCTTGATTTTTCAGTTTCGCATGATGACGCTCGGCTACCAGAGCGAGGACGAGCCGACGCCCGTGCGCGACTTCTGGGAGGTCCTCCGCAAGCGGAATCTGCCCTTTTACCCAGGGGAAGCCGATCGCATTTTGAACATGCTCGCGGAGATTGAGAATTACCAGAAGAACGTCGCCGGCACGGCCGACTTGGCCAACTCGACCGAGAACCTCGTGCAGATCCTCAACGCGGTGCTCAACGACGAAAACGCGGTGTTCAATCGCCAGGTAACCCTGCGTTTTGCGGATGCTTTGATAGCGATCGCGCGAAATTGTCGCTGTAAGAGCCGCTTTGATGCCGGGCATCCGAAATGCCTTTTTTTCTTACAGCTACCTTTTAATTGTTTTTACGAATTACGTTGATAGAAATGTCCATTTTTTCACTGCCTTTCGGGAACTTCGGCACTGTTATCGATTACCTTAATAAACAAGAATTTTTATTACATTCGTTCAATTTTAACTTTTTCATTTGATAAACTTTCTTTGTGAATTTTAATGAAGTCATTCATTAATAATTTTTTAATTGCTTTTCCACAGAATAGTTGGAGGCGAACTTTCTCATAAAGTTATCTCTTTTGTTATTTAATATTACTATTTAATTTGGTATTTACTTGATGTTTTTTATGTTTTTATTTTTTTGTTTTCTATGTGTATTTACTACATTTATGAAAAAAATTTATTACAATAAGCTTTAATAATAAATTTTCATTCACTCGTTATGTACACTTTAACATATTTGTTTTAATAACGATTTATGAAAACAATTTTAAACTTTACAATTCTCAATTTGAAAAGAATTATGTAAATCACATTATATTAATTGTAATGGAATTTTGTGCCATTAAAAAATTATTAAATCAAATGTTACAAAAAAAATTAATTAAACATTAATTTACAGTGAATGAATGAAAAGTAATAAACAATTGATAATACGAATTTATTACGTATTTTAATCTTATTAATGTATATTTTAAAATACGTTTATATAAAATTTAAATGGTTTTTGTACATCATCGATACATGTAAATATTGGAAAACGTTTTATACTGAAAGAGACGAATACTTTTTGGATAACGTTTCTTAATACGGATTTAATTAAAACGTGGAAAATCATTGGAATAGTAGCCTTTTTGCTCAAACAATATAACTGCGTTGATTTAAGCAATCATAAATATTGGTACGACTACAAAGCAAATAGATTTCATAAAAATATATGTTAATTCAATATCACAATTTTCCAGCATTTATTATTTTATGTATAATTATATACAATTATATACAAATTAACTTCACCGAGTTGATATCTCTTTATTTTTTAATATAATAAATCTAATAGACACATTAATGTTATTATGAAAGATACAAATATTTTGTATATTTTGTAAATTATAATTTCAAAATCTAAGTATACAATTTAACAGTTTATTAAGTGCGAACTTTGTTAATGAGACTATAATTGACTAGCCAAATAAATGCAAAATTAGATAAAACTTAGGATTTGAAATAAATTGCTAAAATAAATCAGAGGATAAAGGAGAAGTGGATTTAGAAGGAATGCAGTAGTATTCTACTGTTTCGAGCAGACGGTCCTGTATTTTTATTTCTCTTATTGTGACATAAAATTTTACTGGGCTGTTCAAGAAATACTTCTCTTTTCAAGTAGAGCCGTCAATAAGTTTCTTTCAAATGGTCGCGACGATCAGTTTTTTGCAGTGCTATAAAAATGTAATTAGTGAACAATAACTTTTATTCAAATAACTCACCCAAAGCAATACACAGCGCCAGGTAAGTTTTACATCGCTCGTAAAGTAAAAAATATTAATGATCTATGAAGTATGGCATTATTTATTGAATATCTTTTTCCCAAATTTGTAGAAGATAAAACGAACGCATCGCGATCAATAATTATAATGATTTCTCTACGTGGTTTTTATTTGGCGGACCATTTACAGAGATGCTTCACTTATAAATTGGAAAGTTATGTTACTTCTCTCACGCAGACATGTTATACATTTATTTCAGTATATTTATTTTAAAGTAAATTCGTGTGTCAGCTTAAAACTAAAAAAAAAAATAAATAAATAAATAAATAAAAAACTTAAAATTGTAGACAAGCCAACATCTATTGTAGAAAACTTTATAAATAAACAACGGCGGCTTGTTCGCGTCGTATATTTTTTTCTCTTTGATCTGTTTTCATTACATTTATTTCTCAATGCATACCCCGCGCACGAATCAAACTGACTGTAATTTTCAAACATAATAAATTCTGAGTACAAAGTAGTTAAAATGACAATCTGATCATATTAAAACGCATGACGATTATAGAATCTGACAATACGACACGGTAAATCAACGAAATAGTAAGTAATAATCCTGTTACGATCCTATTCCAGCATTTCCAATTCCAAGTTACGATTTCTTGTAAACAGTGAATAGATTGAATCGCGCGAGAAAAAAAATACAGGCACTACGGCGTGAAAAATAAAATTACGTCATTTCGAAATCTCGCCATTCCGCTTTACCATTTCATTTGCCCACGTCGAATTACAAAGTTTCTCGCGTTACATCGGAGCGCTGGGCGTTTTAGTTAACATGCGCTTCCGAAGACATTCAAAGTGGCATTACTGCGTTGCATATGTCAAATGATATAAACGACAATAAAATGTTGCTTTAAAGCGAATACAACAAGAGGAGCGAAAACAAGCACGTCTGCCCGTTATGTGCTTAAGCGTCATTCGCAATCTGGATTTACCGTCTCCTCACTAGCCCATCAAAAATAACGTCTCGAATTCCTTATAAATACGTTCTTATTGCAAAAAGGCACTTATTATCGGACCTGTTCGACAAGAAAAACATTTCCAATTGGCCCGTCGAACATAAAGAATCACGAATCAATAAGCTTATTAAACCGGACCCTTTAACTTGTTACAAGTTTGCTCCACTTCCCTCTCCCTATTTTACTTTTTTCCTCAACTCCGAAAAAGCAGTGGAAAAAACGCGCGCTTTTACGACTCGATCCGCGGAAAGCTTTCTTACAGCCTGGCCAAATCGCAAGATCGTAACAACATATTCATCATTGCCGGCTTGCGTGAACTTTTCGCAATAATTTCGCGCGATTAATGTCCATTTGATTTCGGCCATTCTTGTTAATACTTTCGATGCTGAATGGTAGGAAATTTACGAGCCAAGTTTCGGCCTGCGGCCTGGTTTATTGATTGCAGAAACTGCTGCTGCTGAATCTGCTTATGCGACGAAGTTTATTTTATTGGAGTCAGCGAGCGGACACGGTTAAACACCTACCGCTGTCGTCGATGGTTATTGACATCGAGGCCGTAACGTTGGCCGATAATGGCCCAAGCTGGTCCTTTCACGTGCCCGTCGATCTCGCCGATCAATCGTAAGATCATTTCCCGATCGTCGATCGGCGAACAAAGCGTCGCCCGGCCGACCGGATATCAAAGTTCCGGCGGGCCGCGAGCTCGTTACAACTCCGTTCCGATGAATTTTACGTTTTCTATTCTGTTCGCAGCTACCCGGACTGGTACGACGACGCGATCGGCCTGCAACTGCAGCGCGGCCGGATCGAGCGCCGCAACGTCGCCGTCATGGTCGTGGTTTATAAAAACATCCACGACTTCATCTCCGAGGAGTTCGTTGAAATAACGAAGTAAGTATCGACCGATGCATAATCAGTGAATCGATTCGTCAATTTCACCATTGCCATTCAATCCGGGCTGATGAGTCAGACTAATCAGCCCGGATTGCGATCCTCTTTATCCAAAGTAAAAACCGTGGCTAATCCGAGTCCGCTGGCATTGACAGTGCTAGCGAGCAGTTTTATTTCATGCAATAATCAAAGTTCGTGAATGCTTGATGCTCTTCGAGACGTTCATCCAGGGTAATGTAATAAGGCTTATTTACGGCAATAATTTCGTTCGGCAATTACGGGATTGAATAAATTGTCACCGAGCGGATGTTAATTTATGAAAGTGTTATCGGGTCGACCAGGCGAGCGGTTGAACGTCTTAAATTAAAAATGTATAACCCAATGAAGTGGAACATCGTTAGAGATGCAACGTATAACGCTCCGCGAAATAGCATTACCCCGGCGTAGCCGGCGTGTACAGTCGGCTTTGCAATATCATTCTCTTAATGTAAATTCGACAATCCACTTTCCTTAACGTGACTTCATTTTGGCGGAAAATCAACGAGCCGTCTGGCTTCCTTTTTTCTTTTTTTTTTCCAGCGAGGACAGCGATTCGGCGCACCGAATAAATTCCCGCGTTATCACCGTCGCTCTCTCTCCTAATTTACACGACGAAGAAATCGCCTGGGTTGATCTGCAGTTTCGTCACTTACTCAATCTTTCGAGCCCTTCCAACGCTTCTTGCGGCTTCCTCGACAACTCGGGCTCATGGAAATTGGACCTTTGTACCGGCGTCGTGATAAACACCAGCACGACGCATTGTCTCTGCCCGAAAACTGGAACGTACGCGGTCTTTCTTACGACCCGCGCCGCTAAAGTAAGTCCTCGGTTTTTTAATATTGAAACATTTTCGTTTATTTACGACGCCGTTATAACACAACGCCAGGCGAAATAAAGCGCAACGGGGGCAAAACGCGGCCCGTGAATAGACAATCGCGCGAGAACTTTTACCCGAAATTTTCAATGCACACGCCCTCCCGGCGAATAATGTCCTTCCAGTGTTTCTTCCCTCGTTGCGCTTTCCCTCGTTCGTTTTTCTGTACATTGTTTTTGGCTCGCGTGCAGATGGCGCGCCGCGAAGAGACTTCTTTGTGCGGCTAAATGAGTGAGTTTTTCGATGCGCAGGTGACTATGGTTCGGCAAGAGCTCACGACTTTTATCGAAATTTTCGGCTGCGCTCTCGGTCTGCTGCAGTGCCTGCTCACGCTCGTCGTGAGCACGCTTTTTTGGTTCAAGAACAGGACCTGGCTCAACTTTTTGAAAATCCAGTGTTGCGGCGCCATCGCGGCAGCCATGGCGATTTTCACTTACTCCATCTATAATTACCTCGCAAATGTAAGGCAGCTGAAATGACTTCTAAATTACTCATTTTCCGGTCATTCTTTGTCTTCTCGTCGACAGCATTTTTGTGTGTAGTAGTTCAGCTTTTTTATTTTATTATTACCGGAAGATCAACTTTCCATGCACTTTTCTGACTAATTTTTATAATTTAATGTTTTTTTTTAATTGAATTTTAATTTAATTTTTTTAATTGAATTTTTAAATTGTAAATCGTAATTACAAATCACGCATTCATTTTGCATGAACTTGTGTAGTAAACTGAGATTTGATATAGAAACAAGTGATCTAAAGTACAGGATTATTTTCTACTAAGTTATGGAGAAACACTTTAATACGTATTTTATCGTAATTACGCTTAACTGTAATTTATTATACCGTATTAACGCTCAAGCTTTATCAATGTATCAATATTCAAAGCATGTTATATAAAATATGTTTCCTTTGTTTACACCCTTCATTGACTAAGTCACATGAAGTATGCATTTACCGTTATAACATTCACGTATAATTCCGTTTTATAATATAGAAATTGGTGCGATAATTTCGTCATACCTACTTAAAAACATTAATAAGATTTTTTGCTAAATTAACTAAAACTATGGGGAATAAATAAATAAAGCAAATTAATGAAGCAATATTATATTTCATTATTTTACTTTTGTAAACTCACAAGTTGTCAATTTAACAATATTGTTTTCTTATACATGTATTAAATATGGAAGACTTTTTTGTAGCATTTATTCAAAATGTAATTCTTAATACTTTTTTCGATTTATTTATTGTATCATGTAATGTTACAACAAGAAATATTACAAAAATGTGTTTTTTTTCTGCCCAGAGTTTATGGCCAATTATATCAGTGAGTCTAGAAGCCTTCTTTTTCGTGGGGATGTCAGCGCCAATTTCACAAGCTCTAATTATCTATGCTGAATTTACACACGTCCGTCCTAGTCAACATTTTCAGCCAGCAGTCGTTGCACTTATCACTGGTAATTACAATTAATTTCTAGCCACAAATTAATCGCACGACTGATAATTAACTACTCGATTAAAAAAACAAAACTTGACAGATAATTAATTATAACAATAATGTAAAACGTGCATTGTCAGCTGTTTACACGCCGAAAAAACATGCACAGGAAGTTTGCGTCGTTGTCAATTCAATGAATTCAACTTAAAGAAACTTTTACATTGGAACAGACGTTGACCAAAATCGACCAGTCATAAATTTTAAAAAGAAAGTGAGATTACTTTTTTGTCATCTTATAACAAATTCTTCTCTCCGTGACTAGCAAACATTTTTTAGTGAGAAAACACGCAATTAATAACGAATCAAACTTTTGTTACGTTTGAATTCGTTGAATTTTTAATGTCGGACACTTTTCGCGCGTAAGAAAATGATACGCATGGTATAAATTTAATGTAACAAAACCAAACAAAAATAAATTAAGATTTAAAAAACTTGTGACGTATCAGGCGTGCCAATTTTATCTCTGTTGGCGATGGAATTGACGCACCAAAGCACGGGTTTGAGCCACGAGTCCTGGTGGTTAACTTTCGGCAGCGGGGTTTACAACATCTTCGTCACCTGCACGACGGTGATGCTGCTGATATTCGCACTGCTGTACATAGGGGTGATTCACAAAAGCTACGGCCTCATCGAGAGGAGTAGCTATAAAAAAGAAAGAATGAAAATGAGGTACGTGCATTCTTTTCCATTGCAGAGGTAATAATGCAAATGAAAAGCAATGATTTCATCTTCTTTCTTTTCCTTTTTTCTCGACCGGCCAAGCTCGCGAGCGCAACGAAATTACGGCAACTTTGCCCGGGTTTAATCAAACTTTTCATTCAATTACAACATAAGCGAACTCTCGTGTTTATAATGCACTTTCTAGTAATTGCCGAATAGCTACGGATATTTATGGTTACACGATTCGTTCGTGTAAACGATAATTACTTCTAATTGATCGTTTTTCATTTATCTACATAAATAATTATGTTCGCAGAGTACGTATGCTACATCGCGCCGCAATAATCATTTGCGGTATCATCGCCATGGAAGCTTCTTCCATCATTTATATTAATTCAACAACAATTGTCTTTCATTACGTGTTCGCTTCGTTTTCAGGTTTGCTGGTAAGTGCCGAATTAACCGGCCATATTTAACCGTACATTATTCATTTCCCTGGTGGAAAAATTGTTTAACCCGTCGCTTTTTGGTAACGATAATAAATGAAATCGACCAGTTGCGTGCAATTATTACGATAGACTAACGCTTTTTTTTTCCTTTTCTCGTGTTTTTCGTTTAAAAAATAATTTCGAAGGCGGTGAAATAAACAGTATTTTTAAGTAGGTAACACATTTGTAGTTTGTTCGGCAACAGCCGTCAGTAAAGTTCAATCTGTTTACACAAACAAATCAAGTTTGCATCAATAGTGTGCAATAGCGTATTACAACATGTAATTGATCTTTCCATCAATCCTGTCGTTAGTAATCAGCATTTACCCTAATTGATTAAACATTTTGACCTTTCAGGGATTCATTATATTAATGATGTACGTGATAGCCAGTGAACACCCGTTCATCGAACTTTTCAAGAAATTAAAAAAGAAGGACGTCGAACCCGAGGAACACGTTTCGGAGCCAATTAAAGGTATTTAAAAATTCGCTTTAAACTAACATAAATGACAGCGCGCGGCGCATCGATTTGTATTGAAAAGGGAAAGAATCAAATTATCGAAATGCTTAATCCGATAAAGCAGATCTAAAATGAATCATATCGTATCGCGCATTATAAACCTCTTCATAACGCACTAATTATTCATAGAATATGGAGATCAATTTTCCCAAGTGAGAAATGGAAATGTCTTATTAAAATTCATACAGTACGTCTCAAAGTTATTGATACAAATAAATTAATAACCGCGACGTGGAATTGATTTAAACAATCATGCGAATCGATAACCGCGCGGGGAAACACCCGCGTAAACGGGAGTGAAAAAAGGGTTGCGCGAATTTTATTAAAGAAGTTTTCGACCAATAATTTAGAGGCCCGAACTTTGTCTATTAATCAAGTATCGAGGATAATATGCAAAGTTTCAAACATTCGGATCGGTTTATTTAATTATCGCGAAATTTCGTGTGTTCTGTGACAAAAGAATGCCTGTTATCATTTTGATAACAGCGTCAAACTTAAGCCATTACATCAAAATTTATTTGTGTAGCTTACAATTCCATTGTCCTCGTGTTCGAATGCTCTTAGCACGCGTACCTCATTGTGAATAAATTTAATTCGAAAATCCAAATGATCCTTCTATTAAAATGACATCGCGACGCCACGTCGCTGCTCATCATAAGTTGTAAACTAAAATTGTTGGCACGATTCATGCATTTATGCAAAAATTGCGAAATTTGCTTAGCATATTATCTACCCCTGACTGTATTTGATGAATACGGAAGTCCCAACATATGTATTATCGAACAAACAAATGGGCTCAATCCATCTGTTCCTAACAGCCATTATATTATTCCAAACTGCGCCATAAATTTCGCCGTTCAAATTTTAACTCATTTTGTTTTACAAATCTATTAATGCCATCGAATAGTTTTTTCGCTCTAGCATTGTTCTAAATTGCCATTAATCTGCGCGGATATTATCCGTTTTTAATCCACGCAAACCTATAAATCCCCGCTTTATAATCAAGTGTTATAACAAAACTTAATGTGGCTCCATTTTTAAATCCGCAGTAATAGTTGATGTACGCGGGGCGAAATTTACTTAGCACTTTATGTAAATGCCGTACGCTCGTGAAGATAAAAGAATTATCTAACAAGTACAATCCGTAACACAAAAGTCCAGGCTATGTATTTATGAGAATATTAGCGGGATTTATAAAAATTTACATAATTCAAAAAACAGATTCCGTGTCTTTGAATTTTGCTTAAGCTTTGCAATACCACGTTTCTACGTAGAACCATTAGTTATAAATTAAATATCACGACGTGCGCGGCGATTTATTTACTTTTCTTTTTATTTTAAGTCCATCATTCCATTGATAAAATAATCGTCTTGTTACCATGATTATTTATTCATAAATAATTTTAGTGATTAATAAAAAAGTATTTTTTAAATAATAAAGTACAAAAACGACTACGTAAATAGAGAAGCGTCATAGTTATATATATTATTTCGATGAAATGATATCTTCTTCGTATACTGCCAACAGACTTTCAACAATGTATTTACATTCACTTACCTCATTACTATACTTCTCCTTCTTAACAAAAAAATAATAATAACGAAAAAATACAATGACGTTATTAAGGTGCCAGTAAACCGTGAGATTCCTTTTTATCAGAAAGTTTTACGATAAAAAGTGTTCTTCACTTTTATTATTATTTCTTCGTTTTTGAGTAACATTAAAGCAATATAATGTTATGTTTAAATAAAAAGCACTCATTTCATCAGGAATTATTTTAAAAATATAAACCTTCTTACTTTCATCTTTACAATTGATGTTATAGATTAATTTTAATAGATGGTAGCACAATTGAATTTCGATTTTTCTCTTTTTAATACACCTTGTCAATCAACGTGTCTCCGCGCGAAAATTTCTCTTTAAACTATGCCTCTACGAAGTTGGGCGACAACATGTTATATCACAGCTGTTTCTGAAGTTACACGCTCGTCGTAAAAAAAATTGCCGCAGGACAATGTTTAAATAGCCGTTTTAAAAGTAAAAACTGCGAGTTTATAACTTATTCGGCCAATCCTCGATTCGTTTTCCACTTTTCAAAGTTGTTCCATTATAGATAAGGCTATATGTTTGATGTGAAAAAGATCAAAGAGTTTGTCGAGGTACTTCGCATATTTGAAAAACAAATTTAAAGATTTAATCCCTCTCTTACGTTAACAGTTACATCTTGTATGCGCCCTAAAAAAAAGACAAAAAAAATGAAGAAATACAAGACATGAATGTACTCTTTTTGTCGAATCACTGAATTTTAAGCATAATGATTTCGGTTGCGTTCAGATTGAATAATTCATGAGGGATAGGAAAAGAATTATACGGTCGTTCTGTAATTCAATAAGAAATATCGCCGGTGCAATGATTGTCTTTTATCGTTTTTCAGTAAAACGGAAAAAGAGTTCGGAAATTTAATCAGGGTATTGAAGTTAATCGCGAAAGCCGTTTTCACGGTTGGTTATAAAGTGCTTTGATTATTATACATGAAGATAATAATACTGTACACATTTTTTTGTGAATGCTCGTATCTCTTTAAGTCCTTTTCCAACGATTGACCATGAAATAAATGTAACTTCCAATTGATTGATTATCAATTTCGCAGTTTGGTCAAAAATCTTGAAAAAAAAAGAAAAAAAAAGAGAAAACAAAAAACAAATAAAGTACATTTATATTCCCTTCTTTTTAAAATGTCTTTTCCAAACAAAAATGAAATACTTTAAAAGATCTTTTTGTCGTAAAATTTTTTATTTAAAAAATATAATTCAATAACCGTCTTTCGGTTCTTTTTTCTTCCTTATTTTTCGCAAAAGTGAATTTTAAATGTCGAAAGGTGGCCGTAATTTTCGAAATCGCTTTCGAGTTTTTCATTAGAGAAGTAAGTTTATTCAGTAGAAATACGTCACTGATTAAAAACAATCAATTTAACCTCCATTCGGTGCTTTAAATCAAAGCCGTAATTTGTCTTCAGACCGCATGTTTGCGTGTGAAAATAATTCTTATTCAATTGCTGTCATAATTTATCAGCGCAAAAGTGTTTGGAAAAGTTAGATCTTCCGCTCGGACGGTTTTAATGCACCACTACAATTGTACCGATAAATTTTAACGCAGATATTTCATCTTAATTATATGAAATCGAAGATATAAGACACCAATGTGATATCCGCCACGCAAAATGTCCACCTCATAACTCAATTTCGAATAACTTATCGTGCAAACTTCTTATTAGCGAATGTACGTTTGAATAAAAAATAAAAAATAATGATAAAATAATGGCCGTTTTTACGTCGGCTTCAGTATTGTTCAACAAAACATTTATTGTTTAACGTTGAGAAAAGCGAGAAAATGATTATCGGCATCGTTCCGTCGAGAAAACGTGGATGAAGTGCCGTAATTTTTTACGGCACGGCATGTTAAGTGTCTTTAAGCATGAGCCATCGCAAAATAAATCAGTGCGAGGTGTGAATCAGGCACGTTAGATTTGTGTTAGTTGGCGCGTTTGAAAAGTATTGACGTATCGGGATGTTAGTGTTTACGTATACATGTGGATAAAAGATAACTTCACTCGAGAAAAAATATGACTCTCAAAAACTTAGAAGTAGAAAAGAAAGGGAAGCAGGGAAAAGGAGCAAAAAAACAAGGCTAACTTTTAATAGATATATCGCGGCAGGCAAGTTTACAATAAGTGATAAAAGACTGTGTTTCTGGTTGAAAGTGATAAAAATTCAATTCTTGACTTAAACGATAACTTAATCGAGCTTTGTTCCTTTTGATACTTTTTATCGCGTATGAAATTTATGAAATTTATTTGATAATACGTGTACCTCTATGGCATTAATTCCATATAGTCAATCGTTGTGAAATTCGGCCCCGTCACGAGTCCATTACGTTTAATGTCCGTGGAAATTTTGCTTTTTTTGTCTACGTGTCGACTTCTTTATATCAAAAAAGGCATTTCTTCCACGGACATTAAACATAATGGCCTTTCAGCAAAACAGCTTTTCAGGACGGCCGATATTTTTATTTATATTCGTCATTTAGCGAAGCGGATTTTCGTTTTTACAATTTTATTGCAAATAAAAAGTCGGAAAAATTATTCGCTGGATTATTTTGATTTGTACTTGCGTTACATTTCATTAACATTCACCTTCGCATATTACACTAATAGATGAAATTACTTTAATTTAATTAAGAGTTTCAATGAAATGCATTCAAGTAACTTATTTCATATATTCAGACACTTTAAATAATGAATATTATATTATAACAACGGAATTTAAATTTTAGTTGACTGTTTCAAGTAGCAATCGTCGATTGTATTTACATGTTAATTTACTTTATTACCTCGTTGAATTATTACGTAACAATTTTACGTGTGAATCAAATTCGTAAGAACTATACATTTTATTTATTGTTTTTCAATCGAAAATGCTTGTAATTTAATAACCCAAGTTCTCAATCGCCCTGGAAAATGTCTTTTATTGATCTGCACGAAAAAAAGTAATGCAGAAAAATTACCAGCTTTCCCCTGTAATCATAGAATATACTTTATTACTTACGATCTTCAAAAACAGTACTAAAACGTATCTCACTATTTGTCCCGACGTATCGCTATTTCGCCAGTGAAGTCAATTTAAAACCTTAAACGAGTTTTTTCCCCAGCACAAAGCAACGAACAATAATTGAAAAAATGAAAAAAAAAGATTAAAATAAATTTGATAAAAATTACTATTTACTTATTTTTTATAAATGAAAAAAATAAATTCGTAATTATGGCATTATAGAATACTTACGTTTTATACAGTTTTTGATAATTTTCATAGAAAATATATTTACTTTGTTAAAATTTCAATATTCTTTTATTGAAAAGCGAAAAACATACCTTCACTTATATTTAACGATATATTTTTCTTAGTTAATGTCCAAATTGATAAACCAATAATCCTTCACTAATACAAGCAATGAAATTGTTATTTACTGTCGACGCAAATGACCCGATTTTTATTGCAGGCTATTTTAATGCTAGCGTAAGCGTCTTAAATTAACTCCCTCTAGAATTTATTGTCTTCGAACGTAAAGTCGAAACACTGTACGGTAGATTCAACAATCAATCCCCTTAGCTTTAAACTTGTTGATCTGATCAAAATAGAACAGGAAGTTTTGTTAAATAGACGCGCTTTTGGTGATACTCCGACTCAGACTATTTTCTGTAACCATTAAGGTTTCAGTATTATTGACCTTGTCTGGAGAAACTATTTTGTCTTGGCTTATGTCAAGGATGTTGTAGTCCAGTTCGGCGTTGTAATGTCCGGCTTCCGTCCCATTGGTCATTTAAAGACCGATAGTTGCTTAACATCAATTAACAGTATGTTCATTTAGCAAAATATTTCAAAATTACAATGTTTAATATCAAAGCAATTTAAAAATTCAAATTCAAAATGTAAAAATAAAATTTTTCAACTTGTATATTAACTCTAACAATCCATTTTTATTGAGAGGTTATTTTGAAAATTCTTCCAACAAGATTTCTTAAATGTTTTAGAAACGTTTGAACGTTTTGTTCTGACAGAAATGCTGTTCCTTACGATACGGTTTTCCCGATGTACCCAAATTTGTTGTTATGAAAAACGGGTGATTATACGTTTGATATATGGATTTTAGACAAGCCTTTCGAATTGTCATTGCGCATTCTATACTCCGGCCGAAACTATTGAGATTGGAAGTAAGCGCTGAGATTACCGACATTTTAATCGATCTTAACTAAAAAGTAATCTATCGTGAGTTCACGGGGTGCCAAGGTCCCGGAGCTGGTGTCGCAAAGCATTCTTCAGAC
Organism: Aradophagus sp. ZL-2020; assembly: GCA_022817685.1. Taxonomy (NCBI): domain Eukaryota; kingdom Metazoa; phylum Arthropoda; class Insecta; order Hymenoptera; family Scelionidae; genus Aradophagus; species Aradophagus sp. ZL-2020. Next base: position 15,123 of record JABFOV010000545.1, on the reverse strand, counting down.
AGACTATTTGAACCCCCTGTTGTTCTCCTTGCTGATCTCGAATATCGAGAAATACTTGGTGCGGGTGAATGCCAGATGACTTAGTAATCTTTTCCGATTCAGCTAGCAACCTCTGTCGCAAATTACACTTCTTGCGAAATTATTCAATTCTAAACAGTCTATCTGTCAAGAAACATGTACAAATATACAAAGGATTTTCAATTCGCATTGACTGTCGTAAATCGTTCTTCTTTCCTTTTATATGTAAAATCTAAGTAGATACTGATGAATCTTGTAGCAACGTTTGGAGCAAAGTTTTCTTTCAACAAATTTTAACAATTTCATCAATTTTATTAAACTGTTGTACTCGATTGTCTCATTCTTTTTAGTGTATAATCTTGACACATCTACTATAAAAAGTTACTTTATTAATTAGAAAGTTTAGATTAGATATTTACAAAAATTAGGAAAATTTCGCAATACTTATTAACAATTTTGGTTCGTTAATATTGAATTACTATCCAAATAATTCAATATCAGCAAACTACAAATACCTTTGCACAACTTTGCTATAAACAATGTTTCCAAGTGAATAATATTAGAAATAAACATTAGAAATAATAATAAAATAAATAATTGATTACTATATTCTCACCTTGTGGTTTTAATAAAAATAGTGCCAGCCTAAACGTCGTTTCGCATCGCAATTTTAAGCCGATTTCAAGTTAACTGATTCCGTTTATTGAACACGCATTCATTTATATCATATCGTAATCGAATTTCCATACGTCATAAAACTTTGAAACCGACGAATTTGTATGAAACGATATCTGTTGTTAAACCGTGGCAACGTCACCCTTTGATATTTATAAAACATATAATTATATGTATAGTCTTCGTCAGCGTAGTTTACGTAAAAGTGCGTTGCAAAAAAAAATATAATAATAACATTAAAGCATTATGCGGAGGAACGCGCTTGAAATAAGCATTCCGTGCGATTCATTTATGCGAAATCTGAAACAGCCGCGCGTAAGCGAATAAAAACGACGTCCGATTGATTTTCGCTATGAAAACTTTGACGTTTCAAAGAACGCGCCGGACAAAGACTCCGTAAGAAATACATTTATTTCCGTCCTTGTCCGGCACTTCCGGCGTCCCAAGTTTTTGTTTCCCCGCTCTTGCATTCAAAAGTCTAGCCGAAGGAATCGAAGAAAAATAATTGTAATGTCACGCGACATTTCCATACGGAGGTTCGCGGTTCCTTTTCATGCCTTTTTTCTTTTTCTTTTTTTTTTCTTTTTTCTTTTTTTCCCGGCGTGGCTACGCAAACGCCGCGTATTTGTCGAGCTAAAACAGCTTAATGTCAAGGGAGCGAGGACACTAATTTCGGTCTAAGTGCCGTTGTGTGCCGTACTGCCGGATTTAACGGCGCGTTGTTTTCGGAGCGCGCCGCTCGGAATTAATACAAGATATGTTTTCGTGTACACGGCCGGCTTATTCGCCGGGCCGCGCCAATAACAACCGACTAAGGGCGCGCCGTTTTCGGCCCGAGCCAAGTTGTGCAGCGTTTTTCTCCATTTGACGATTTATTCCGCCGCTATTTCTATAACGTTTCTCTTGGATTTGACACGCGTTACCTGCTTTTATGCATGCAACACGTTTCTTTTTTTGCACCAAAGCATTGCGATATCGAAGGAATAAACATATCAGTTTCAGTTTCCCGGATGAAACGTTAACGCCAAATTTATAATTAATTCTGAGCCAAAGTACCGACAAAACTTTGCGTCGTGAATCGCAACGGCTTTGATTAATTCGTGAATAAAAATTTAGAGGAATTTACGAAAAAGAATAGATATTTACCGAGACCACGGTATTATGCGGAAAAAATATAACAAAAGTTGTTGGCACAGAGAAAAAGTAGTCTGAACAGTATTATTTATTGCTGCTGCAGTAGTTTTTTTATTTTAGCATAATCTTTTGATTGGGAACTTCACTTGTGATAAATATTTCGCGGTATAAAACATGTTTCGTTGTCAATCAAAGACACAAAATTCAATTAATTACTGATTTACTTTTTACTCGATAAAATTCTTTACCGTGTTACATGATAAAATTACATAGGATAATATCAATCATTGAAGATATTATAATTACATTCACAATTGTTTTCGTTAGTATACAATTTTAAAACAACTTTTCGTTGAATTTTTAAATCTTTTTATTTCGGTCGGGTGATCCTATTAAGCGCAGTCATCTTTTAAAATCAACCACAGTCCTTTTCATGAATAATTCCAATAAAACAAAATAGAAACCATAATAAATAACTTCTATCTTTATTGCCAACACCTGCGGTTACAGTAGCGCAAGTAACGAAAATTGCAACCGTAAAACAGCCAAGTATCTCGGCGAAATACGCGGTTAAAAAGAAGAGCGTTTACGTTCCCAAGCGCGAGCGATTGCCGGGCCAAAGATTGGGCCGGCTATCGCGGCGCGATATCTCCGCTGGCAATTACCCATGCCGTTTGTTTTGATTGCAGTGTGCACCAAAGCAGGGGCCGAGGTGGAGAACGAGACGGCGCCGCCTCTGGCCGAGCGGTACCTCGAGAGCCGCGGCGTGGCCTGCGGCAGCATCGACCTCCGCGACTTCGGCGCGACCGAGGTCGCCCTGGCGCCCACGTACCACAAGCCTTCCGTCCCCGCCGCCAAGCGGTACCCGCCGGAGGCGCGCGTCGACCCGGACGAGATCAACCTCGAGACGTACCAGACGAGCCCGCGCAAGTACCAGGAGTCCAAATTCGACTCACGCTTTTCGCGACGGAAAAGCGAAAACGCCACGTGCGTCGTTATCGGAGCCAATTTCCCGGCGACAATCGAACGGTGCGTCGGCTTCTGCGACTATCCGCCGGTTGGCGCGCGCTGCCCCAGCCAGCTTCAGCTGGCGCCGCCGCCGGTTTGCACCCTGGTTCCGGCGCCAATCGGCGATTGTTCGAAAATTTTGTGCAGCGCCGAAGTCGAGCGGTACGCCATCCCGACGGCCCTGCCCGACGTCACCCTCGCGATCAACGGCGAGACCGAAGTCGAAACTGGGGCCGTTGATTTTGGGGAAATCAAGACGCGGACCGCAGAGCATACTGGGGCCATGCCCGATATAGCGCACACGACAGAGCGGAAGCAGCCCGAAGGGCAGGAAAAGCTGCTCGAGAAGACCGCGGCCGTCGACGAAAACTCCACCAACGGCATGCTCGATCGCATCTCCCACGACCTCGACTATCTGCTGAACCGCACAACCACGCACCCCGGAAACGAGGACACGTGAACCTGACGAAAATCCGGTTTTCTTTTCTTGCTTTTCTTTTTTTTTTGACAGGTCAATTTTATATGTTAGGCAGGAAATTGTGAAGATGCCTCAATTGAAAGGAAAAGAAACGTTATTGGATGATGGGTTGAAATGTTCAAAATTTACTAAAATTAAATTTTTATTAGGTGTTTTACGTAATAAGAATAAGTTGATTGTTATAAACAAGAATTTTATTGCCGAAACACCATCATGCTTTGATGGTATGGAAATTATATTTATATAGACTGTTAAAAGATCTTGGTGAATGTATTGTGAGTAAAAAAATGTTTAACAAGTGAATCATATGAAGGTCATAAGTGATGGGATTTTTTCCTTGCATAATAAGCTTTCTGTAAGTTTTATAAGTTCTCGGTGAACCAACAGTAAGTTCATAGACAACTCACAATTTGGTTGATTTTATTTTGTAATGTTTTGTTTAATTTATTACGGTAGTTAATAACAGGGATGTTAAGTCTTTAAGCAATTGTAAACAATATTGATAGTAATATATTGTGACACTTAAGATCATAGATTTCATGCGCGAACCTGTGATAAGAAATCCCGGCAGCTACGCAAACACTATCTAGTGTATATCTGTACTTTACCGGTTAGTACACTGTATTTCATCTAAGATGTCGACTGCTCAAAATTAGTTTATGTTTCTTGGTACTTACGTTTGACACAAGGTAGAGTTTGCATAATTTCACTAAGATTTTGCTGACCAAGGTATCACAATGTATTACCATCCATGTTTTGTAAAACTATGTAGTGTTACAGTTGTTCGATAACTCAATTTTGCTTCTTTGCTTTTACCATTCTATTTGCTCTTTAATTTTTAACAACGAAACATTTTGTACGTCTCTGTAAAAATATGTTTTTTTAAGGGTTAACTTTAAAATTCGTGTAAAAATTATTACTTATACGTTATTAATTATTAATATTCATTTAATGTACATTTTTTAGTATATTTTTCAAACATTCTTAAAGTAATAACATAGTTTTACTATCTGCTAAAAAATTACTGTCTCTCCCACAGTGGATGATTTTTACCGCGCTGCAATAGCTACTGAACTAGCCTACCTCCTTCGTTCGCTTCTTCGACGCTTCTTCGACTCGTTTTCCGTTTGTTCTCTCGTTTCCGAGGGTTTTTGTTTCGGCGAGCCCCCGCGGGCCGTCCAATTTGTAGCGGCCAGTCCATTCGATCTACCTCGAATTCCACGTCGGGGCTTTAATTGGCTCGCTCGGCCCGGGGGTGGGAAATATTGGTGGTGGAATCTAATTAGGAACGCGGGTGAGATCGGGAAGAAGAAATAAATAGAAAGTAATGATGGCGAATGTTGCGGGAAGGTGGTTTTTCGTTGCCGGCAAGTTCGTTAAGGCTAATTCAATTGCAAGGGCTACGATTTGGATAACGAAAATTGATATTCCGGAGATTAAGGGTGGTTGAGCTGTAATTTTTGCACTGCTGATTGGATGACGCGCGTCCGTGATTTCAGCGCAACTAGATATTTTAAATGCGAATCATCCGGTATGATTTTTGTGGATGATGATTTGAGATTGATAATTCGCTTGTAAAATTCCTGAGAGATTTTTTTCAGTAATATTCCTTTGAGAATGAATTAGCTGTTTTAATTAATGCTATTAAACTCTTGAGTTTAATTGCATTCAAATGGCGTATACAAATTTAACGCAAAATTTTAAAGTTGTTTAAAGGTGTCGTTATAATTTTTTACTAGTGAAGATCGTAATAACTCTTCTTATTTTAAAAGATAATTGCATTTTTTGTGTAATTAAAATTCTTACAAAGTTTATTTGAATATAAAATGTAGGACTTATGATTAATTTTTGTGGAATAAAATATCGCGCCTCGAATTTCGTCCGCTGGATTTCAAGGTTTTTTTTTGGATCACGGGCAGGGCTAGTCAAATAAAAATTTTTACAATTTATATTTTTTTTTTTTCAAAAAGGGCTGTGTTAGATTTTGATGCCGATGGGAATGGATTGTTATCAAAATTTAAATGTAACATAATGAGAGCGGGAAGACACGACGTACGGGATAAAAAAGGCGAAGTGCACTTGGGAGCTTTGAAAACTTTTTCAATTTCTTTCAACGTCCCTTCGCTTCAATGTCAATTTCTATGGCCGTTTCTCTTTTCCGCTTCTAATTTTGTTTCTGCCTCGTTTCTCTCTGAGCGCGTTCTTGTTATTCACTACTTTCGGTTACACCGTTACCTTTATATCGAGTTTCCTCGGAATTAAGAAAATACGGGAAACGCACTCGAGAAATGCTAATTTCTCAGGTGACACTGCCATTCGTACTGAACTTGAAAAGAAATCCACTTTTGATTTTCCTTTTCGCAAACTTGCGAGCAATCTATTTTCATCCGCGAAAGTTAGTCGGTGATTGTAATAACAAACTGTAATTATTGTTAAGTTTTTCGTCCATATAAATTGTTTGCAGATTTTACCGAGTTGCATTGTTGAATTGAATTGTTAAATTTATAGCGAGATTTGTTATCTGAAGTAACAGTTGAGTGTAATTTTAAGTGCATGTTTGTACATACTTACAAAACTCTTGTTCAATTGCGAAATACGGTTCGTAAACAAATCGATTATTACTTTGAAATTTCTTACATTTACCATCCGGAAAATTGTACAACGAATTGTTTGAAGATTTCAGCGCAACGTTAGATCTATATTCAACTTTAATAACCCGTGATTCTAATGAATTATTTAGTAGTTAATTATTATTTGCAAATGGGTATTGTCGCGGGAAATTGGTTGCTGAAATGTTATCACTAAATTAAATCACGATTAAGTTTCGGTCTTATACGTTACATTTATATATTACTTTGGAAAATGTACGCGAATGTGGTGCATGCTCAAACACACAAGGTTGTATTTTAACACAAAGAAAAGGGATAGCAAAGCTCCAGCCTTGTGCATCTAAGTCTGTTTAGATAAACACGAATATCTGTCTCTGAAAGGATACGTTTACATTCTTGACGACGATAATTAACGCGCTTTCAAACAATTATGTATGAATTTCTTGCGGAAGAAAGTGCTTTAACGTTAATTTTCTGTAGTAAAGTTGCTTTTTTAAGCGTTATTTTAATGTGTAATTACATAACAGAATATTTTAAACACTTTTAATTAATTACTTTAAAAAGATTTCAGCGATGTAATTTCAGTAACAATTTTCAATGATAAAGCACCTTTGTTACTATTATTATTATAAAATTCTGTACTTAACGAGTGTTTACAACGAGGCACGTTAATTTTGACGGCAACTTAAATATTATATTTTATTACGAATAAAAAATTTATATCTTCTTTATTAATTCGTACAATCAAACTCAAATAGAACGTTTACGATCGACGTAAAATAGTGTATAAAAAGTGAGTGTCAAATGTAAAAAAAACGCCAAATTACGAGCCAATGGACTTGTAATTTCAAATGAAATTAAAGCAAATCCAAGTTTGTACATAATAAACATTTTGTAATAATCCTTATATAAAAGAAACAAGAAAAGAAAATATAAGTAAACGATATAAAGAAGAAAGGAAATCGCTTCAAAATCAAATTCGTAGCACGATACATTTTGTATGATACATCTAATCTTACGATTTGAATGAAAGTGCACAGAAATCTCATTCAAACTATGTTTTGCATATTTTTTAATATAAACTAAATTATATATATAAAACAATTTTCTACTCTATCTGGAAAAGCTCGCTCATAGATGGCGCTTTCGAATGTAGAAGTAACGTCCGAACGTGAAAGCGGCATTTCACTGGGGCGCGAATTTGCCGTGATAAAGTTTACAGGCGGCAATTCGAGACGAAAACGCTATCTACGATCTTTTCACCTGTGAAAAAAAAGGTCGAGAAAACTGTACGATTAATCGGATTTTGACACTATATTCGATAGTGATTGACGGACAATCTGTATTCTCCGTCCGATTTATCGTGCAGTCTCAACTTTTGCGATTAAGTTGACACCGTGTACGGATGTGTATGTGTAAAATCGATGTTAATCATCCAAAAGGCGTGAAAAAAAAGTCTTCTCATCGAGTTACAGTATTTATTTATCACTATAACGTACAGCCCTTTCATAATATCCATAATTCATTCGACACACGACATTCCTTTCTCTCGCACTCGTTTCGCTCTCGTCTAAAAAAGTGTTCTCTCACAGTCCCTTTCTCCCCCGTCTTCTCTTGTTTATAATAATTTCATTTATTATAAAGCTATACATTTATATTTTTTATTCCCTCGTACTCGTATTCTACTTACATACTTAAGATCAAAGTTTATGTTTTGCTCTAGTAATAATAACTGCTAAAATATGGTTAGTCAAATGCGTTACGGTGATATTTTTACCGAGGTACGAAAACGTATCTGTATTTCATCTTCTTTGTTTATTATCAATTTTTCATCTGTTTTTTCCTCCATTCTGATTGTTTTCGTTACCCATTGCTTCACGTTTCGTTCTTTTCGTATCTTTTTTTTTTCATCATTCGTCTGATCCTAAAACGCTATTATAAATGCAAAATTGTAACAAGGTCGGTGTTATTTCAATTAACATTTGAGTAATAGTTATATGACTAGCTTTTCGGTTCGACAGATTTTCTTAAAAATATAAATTATGTACAAGAATTTTAGCTAACGTTTCGTGGTAAATTCTATGTTTTTTTTCTTTTCTCATGTTTCTTTAATTGGTTTTTATATAGTTTTAACGAAGTTTACAACGACCTTTGTTCACAAAATCTCATCGATTGTACCTATGTTTAGCAGGGCCATGGTTCTTGGTTCAATTAGGGGGATGACATTTATTTTGTCTCGCTATCGAAATCCACTAGAGGCGAACTACCTTTAGAATTGCTATCTATCGCAATAAATTTGTTCTCGAGCGATACTTTGATAGTTGTTGGTTTTACGAATTAGGACCTATAGTATGCACAATTTCATATTTCGTTTGTTAAGCATAAGCAGAAAATTACATTTTAAACATCAGTAAATTAGTTAGCAATGTTTCTTTTTGTTTATATAATCTTTAAAAAAAGGTTACATTATTATTAATTGAAGATACTTTAATATATTTATCAATTGATTATATCTAAAATTATTTAAAGTTTTGTAAAAAAATGTCATTAAAATTCTATATTATTTATAAAATATCTAAAAAATGTTAAAAACAAGAGTAGCCAAGACCGAGGGGCGAGAATATAAAAGCTGTAAATTGCAACGTCGAAAAAGGTAAGAATTTAAGTAATTAATATAAATCTGCATAGTTTGATTGAATTATTTTTTATTACAAAAACGTTATGCAACTGATAAGCTATTATGCACATCAGATTAGCCTGACTTTCCTTTCAGTTAATCGACTTCTGCGTTATTCCGTCTATATTAAAAAGGGAAATTTCTTTTAAACGGACGTTATTTTTTACAAATTATTTGAGTCGCGTGTTTCATTGTTTAACACAGTTATTACTAACAACATACTTGAACCTCCAGCAGATGGACTAATTTTAAAATAACTTTTTATCATCAACAGTGACACATCAAAAGTAAAAAATCATGAAAAAATATGTATATTATTTATTATACATAATTTAAACTATGCGTAAATACATAAACACAATTTATTATAGATCAAACAATTTGCAATATAAATTATACAAAAATAGATTCAAGTAACGAAGAAAAGTACAATCCGTGGTTAATTGATCAAGGGGGTGAATTTTGAAATGAAAACAATGTATATCAATGTTGATGATTCAATGTTGGTTATATGTACAATCACTTGATTCAGATTTTCGTAAGCGTCGATACAGTTGCAGCATATTAATCAACCCCCTAATTCAACAAAATTATTGCAACACTGTCTTTTAATCATGATCACCGCAAATCTCTTACAAAGTACACACACACACATACACACACACATTCTTCTATTATTTCTGCTTTTTCATGTACACAAAAGTTTATTCATTCGTGCAGGACACATTTATGTTATAAATAAACACTTGTTACAGAACCGTACCGCTTATGCAAAAAAAAAAAAAAATGTTCGTTATTTAAAACCTCAAATCTGCGATTACAGAATTACTTTTCTATAAAAATTAGGAAAACGAAGAGTAGACATACGAGTGTCGCGGAATCGTCATTTACAGACGAACAAACATAACGAAACTTCGCAGTCTCGAGGAAAGAGTAATTTTTGTGCGATTGAGAATCAATGTTGATACGACCTCCGCTTGACGCAGCAATGCTAATAAATTGATGATGAAACAAAGTCACACGCGCATTACCAATTGAACGTGGTTTCATAAAATGAACACCCGGCAGTCGAATATCTTTTCAGATACTTATTGTTTAGCGTAATAATTGAAGCAATCAGTATTTTCAATATTGCAAGTATATCATCTTGTTTCCATCATTAAAATGGTATTTGTAATTTAATTGTGAATCGATAAAATAATGGAAATAAATAATTAATTAGCAGATGAAATAGATGTTCGACTTCCGAGAATATTTTTTATTTCTTTTTGGCTGACAAGATCGAGGTAATCCAAGCGTGATCCGAAGACAAATTGGACTATTTGTATTACATTTGGCGACATTTAATGTAGATCTGATATTAATTGTCCATCTTAAAAATATTAAGCGATTTACGATTATTACAAACGATGCGTCACGTGATAACTTTGGTCAATAGGGATCGAGTTGAGAACGACATACCCTCACATACGCACACTTCGGAGTAGGCCTGAGTCGATTCTGTACGTTCGTCAAAAGGATCCGAGTTCAAAGGAAAAATAATCAAGTTTTACAGTTGAACAAAATTTGCTGTATACGATGGGTCATAAAAAAAATAAATCCTGTTTCATTTTTGTGCGAAACTTTCCAAAACCAACGCTATTATGGAAACAAACGAACGGTATTTAGAAACGCTTTTTTGCCTCTCGAAAGAAAGACAACAGCGAAGCCGCGTTCGCTTTCGCACGCGTAGATATTGAAAATTATACAAAATACAGTCATTTTACAGACCTGATTAACTATGCTTGCTTTTACATCATCATTACTCTTTTTCTTTCCACCTTTCTTTTTGTCTTTCCAACTCATTAAACAAATGTAGATTAACGAAAAAAATTGTCTTTCACTTTTATCTTCCTTTCTCCATCTTTTCACGTTCATTGTTTCTCACTTACAGAAGACGCAGCAGTTTTATCAAATTCACACTGAATTACCTCTACACGTTGTATCAAATGCGAAATTTTTATCTACATCGTTGTATAGATTTATTTCAAAATACTTAATTGTACATTGGTATATACAGTGGTGCGAGAACGAATGCGGCGACGTGAATGTTTTTACTGTATTTCGGATTTTTAGGCGAAATTCAGTCATTGCTTTATAACTGACAAAATCTTTGCGTTTTTTCTTTTTACTTTTGCTTAATCTAAAATTGAAACTGAATCTGGATTTCCTCAACATTTAGTTTAAAAGTTCAAAAACAATCTTATGCAAAAAAGAGAAAAAGTTTTACACTATCTTTTCGTTTATTCTTGTTGTTTTTTATATTTTAGAAACGGTGTCAATTTTTATGAATTGATTACATTTATAGATACGTAGTCAATCCCGACCTCAGTATATGTTAATCCAAATATTATCTCTTAACTTGCTAAAAGTAACTGTAAAACAGGCATAGGCATATAATCAATGTTCACGGAATGGACCTACTCCTTCCTTCGTCACTACCATCAACATTGCTCCTACGTTATTATGTTTTCACTATCCACACTCTTCCTACACTGAAAAAAAAAAGTAATGGCACTGAAAGTGATCACAGTGAAATTCACTATTATTTCACTAAATTTCATTATGGTTGCTTTCAATTTTACCACTTCTTTTCAAAGTGTATGCTACTTTCCTTTTGCCACACTTCAACTCACCCCGTCTTCGCTAATACAAACCATATTCACCAGATTTCTGGCTTTTCAAAGCCACATATGCGTATACAAAATTCTATTGGTTATACAAATAAAGATTGAATAAATAAATTGGTTTACAATTATGTCTGTGCTTGTCATAACAATTAGTATTCATTTACCTCAACAATTATTATTTGAGTTTTTGTTAAAATTTAATTCATACATTATGGAAGTATAGCAATTTCAAAAGCATATTAGTTTTTTCATCCTTAGCTTTAAAGATATTTCAGAAGTAATTTTAAAGGTGGACATCTGAATAATTTACTAGATATGCATATACGATACTTGAGATATACAGTTGCCAGAATATTATGTGCTATTATGAGATTTTTCTTTTTCATGTTGATTGTTAATGTGGCTGCATATATGATATTTTTACATGAGTTCATCTTAATGGAATTTTCATAAATTTAAAACATAAAGTAACATTATAAGAAATGAGAAAGATACTAAAGTTATCACTAAATTTTTAATAATTATTTTTTCTCAATATTTACCTGTTAATGCATTATTTTAAATAAATAATTTATTTTGTAATTTGTAATTTTCGTATGTATTTAGTTAGATACTCAACTCAAAAGCATAAGTTGAAAGCGGGGATGAGCATCTACTTTAGAGTGATGATAGTGGTGGTGTTAAAAGTGACAAAAGTACTCTTATTGTGCCCATGCCTGCTGTAAAACGTATAGGAACACCCACTTGAATTAATCGTCCTTTTGGCCCTTCTCCTTCATAATCTAACATAGTTAATTTGACACTTAGATTATAATTACCAATTATATATGTAGCACATAAATTTTGTTCGTAAAAATAAATTTGTATATATACAAATTACAAATGTCTCTGTTCCTTTGACCCCATGTAATTAAAACAAACCAAATAAAAAATGAGAAAACGAAACGCCTTATAAGGCTTCCAATGCCCGATAGCCATAATTACTGCGAGTGATTAATGTCACATATTTTTACATTGCTATGTCGATGCTTCGGGATCTAACATAAAAAGAAACGCTCGAACGTTACATAAAAATGAAGAGTTAAAATTTAAATTGATGCTATAAAAAATACCGTTGACACATTATTTCAACAATGTATCAACAGTTTAACTCTAAAAAGTAAAACAATTCTGCACTATTTTCTTTCATTTGTTTCTTTTTTTTTTTTATATATGTATATATACGAAACCTAAAGAAAATGAAAAATGGAAAAGAAAAGCGAGAAGAAGATCGCGTGGCTTACAATCTTTTAACTTTTCAAAATTATTTTTTACCTTTTTTTCTAATTTTTTATTTTTTTCTTATCATAGCCACACGCGTAATCCGTTAAAGTTGACTTAAATATAAAAATACATAGCCAGTCTATACATAGAGCGTGCAAAGTGGCACAGTGAACTGAGTGACCAGGTATCCGGATATCCAGTATGGTTAACTGCCGCTCTCGATGGTCGTTGTCGGCGGTTCCGCGTCCTCGTGATTTTGACTTGGTTTACTAATTATAGGTTCTGAGAGTCCTGAGGTTTTTGGCGGGTTAATAATTACATTATCACTACTGCATGCCGCGGTATTTGCAACGACACCGTCCGTCAGGTGCTGCATACACGGAAATTCCGGTCCCGGTAGCAACAGCGTCGTCTGCGTTGGAAGGTTCGTCAACGACACCATTCCCGGCGTCATCATCTGTTTATTGAAACAACTTCGCAATGCCTCTTCAATCAAATTCGCTATCTTATCACGATCATTCTGAAACATTTTGCACATTTTTATTCCAAATGAATCTGAAATTGAAATTGTATGGAATAGTAAATTAAATTTATAATCATGATTATGTCTTTATTTGTGAATAATGTATTAAACTTATTGCATTATAATAATTTTGTTGTTACAAATTCAATTGTAAATAACAAAAAGAATACATAGATAATATCAACTTTTGTACAATTTTCTTAATTGTAAGATACTTTTAAATTTATATAATTTATAATTTATATATATATATAAGAAAAATGAAATAAAGGGAGATTCAAAATACATATTGTCTATTCATTGTTGTCTGTTCTGTTAAATACAAAAACCTTTTCTTTGCGAAAGGGGATGAAAGAAAATTAGCAGAAGGGTCAAGTTTATTGATTAATGAATCAATAAAATATATAACAAATGGCTTCCTTATATCCAGTTACATATAAAAATAGACAATCTTAAAATTGAATCACTTGCGTATATACTTAACAGTATATAATATTCTGTACATATCTTGAAGACATTGAATGCTCCTTAATTACCTCGCAAAAAACATAAATGTTCATTCTAATTTTTCTTCCATAAAAATTTATACAACATTGACTCTTTCTTTTATGTGATGTTATATTAAATAATAATATTAAATTAATTCCTGTCACATTGAATTGTCCCTTTTTTACGTTGTCATTTTACTAACATGTTATTAAGATGTAAGTTACTTTATTATTCTATACTTCTCAAGTTATACACATAGCCATTGAACAAACCTCATTTATGAATCCAAAATGTACAAGTTCCTGTGCAAGGAGCATCGATGTATCAGTTTGAGATACAGGACACGTTAATTGCCTATTCATTTTATCATCCATTCGCAATAATATTGTCATCTGTAAATATATTAATTTACATAAGTTTATGTTTAATAATACAATTTACAAAATAAATATAAGAATAAGGAAAAAAATAATTTTTAATACATGTGTATTTGCGGCGATGAAAATTTAAGAAATTATAATGATAAATGATAATGAACATGTCTAAATGTCAGTTTTTGTCAATCTAGCACCACTAAACAAGTGAAAATAAACAATAAGCGAATGAATATGTCACTGTTATATTTATTTTAAACTTACTTGTAATTCGCAACTTTCTTCTCGCGGTTTAACATTACACATCATATTCACTACTCTACGAGACTCTACGTCAACTGGTTCAGGTGTTACAGATTTAACCGACTCAGTAACTTCAGGTGATATCGCCCTTGGACGAACAGGTGGTGGAAGTTTAGCCATAAATGCCGTTAAAGGATAAATTCCATACCTGCAAAAACATTTGAATCACAAACATAATTTAAATTCTGAAACTATTTACTTTTACTATCAATTAACTGATGTTAAAGAAAACTATGGAAAATCAAACTGTAATGAAAACTCCCATTTCATCATTAAAAATCCTTGTGTTTTCCAACTTACTTAACATCTTCGACAAATTTCTCCAACTTTTCGGATACTGGAATATCACACAGTCGAATTTCCTGGGGCGGTTTGTTCTGATATCTTATTTCAGCAACAACCGTTTCAGGACCGTAAAGCCTGTGTAACACTTCGTCTGTTATTGTTTCTGAAATATTCGCTGTAAAACAAATTTATGTTTAGATGTTAATTGGATGTTTCTTCTTTTTCTTCTTATTACTACATTCTACAATCAATATTATTGTTTACAAGCAATTTTTCGTTAGAAAATGGCCCCAAATAATTTGAAGATTTGCACAAAGATAGCAATGGTGGTTTTCCTCCCTCCCCCTTTGTTCAACAAACTTAAATTGAAATCAGTTTTATCCATTGGAAATTAGCAGGGATGGCAAACGTAACGAAACGAAACGAAACAATTTATTAAAATCCATTTTAGTTTCGTTCCGTATGGAAACTAAACAGGTAATGTGTGTTTAGTAATTCTTTATCATTCGATTATTATTATAACGTTGAATTCACCAGCACTGACAAATTTGATGGCTCCGTCTTAGAAATGAGAAAACCGAATAAGAAATATGCTTTACACAACGATTAAAGCTAATT
>JABFOV010000544.1:0-36404 GCA_022817685.1 Aradophagus sp. ZL-2020 | reverse complement strand
GGCTCGCACAACGCGCCGCGCCAAACCATCGGCACCGTCGCCGTGTCTCGCCGCCGCGTACGCTTCGTCTCTACGGTCCTACTACGGCCGTGGCCGACCGACCGACCAACCGACCGACCGACCTACCGACTGACAGATAGACAAGCGCGCCGGATCATGAGTTCGTCGACACGACCCGCAGACACATTTATTCCCACTTTTCGCTCCCGCTTGTCCCGTCGTTTTTCGGTCGTTGTCCAATCTGCTCTCTATCTTCGTCCAACCTTCAATATTTGTTGCACCATTTTCCGTTCTTCGTCTCACAAAAATATCATTTTGAATCATTTTTTGTGTCGAAAATGCCAAAAGTGTCTAAAAACAGTTGTTTCGAGACGCTTGTTTTCATAGACACCGATTCAAGGGTTCGTGACATACTTAAAAGCCGCGCGCTTGGAATAATGAAACGGAAGCTTTTCAACTTACGTTTTCGATGTTTGATATTGATTTGATGGTTCGGGTCGATAAACATTCAGTATTTATATAACAATGACACGAGCTTGTCTTGTACCCCTGGTGTAGATTGTATACGCGAGTTTTTAAAATAGAAAAAATTTTTATTAAGAAAATACTGTAACTTATTAAAGATCGGTAAACAAATGTCCCGATAACACAAATTTCTTTGTACGACGTAAAAAAAGTTACTTTGATATAATATTTGTGTTGTATACGAATTACTAATACGTTATTATGAGAATCGAACAAATTACAGTACCTTTAATACAACTTTTTCTCAAATACGTTGACTCACGTACAACAAAACAAAATTCCAATGCAGATACAATTGCATGCATCATTTGATAAAGACGCAACAAAAAGAGACAAACAATGTGCACAATTGTAAGCGATTTGATCGATTTAAACTTTAAACTGACACTTAATTGAAATTGTTTATTTGATTTCACGAAATTGCACTCTCATCATTATTGAACCATACAACGAATTTCTACATAATTTTTAACTGACGCAAAAGCAACGTCCAATGTTCCGTGCATTTCTTTGGTGGCAAAAAGTTGACAATCACGGTGTACGTGAGGCGAAAAAGTCGTCAGAGCTACGGCGTTATCGACGAAACTCGGATTCGTCATAAGGGCTGGCAGTGGGAGGAAAAAAATCGATAACCATCATTTTTTAACATCATTAAACAATAATTAAAATTCAATTAAACAACGTAACGCAATTTCCGTCTTATTAAACATGACTGTACAATTCGCAATTCCCATCTCCGAGGCGCGCGATGAAAGAAGCGAGAAACGCAATCACCAAATCAATATCGCGCCGAGAAAAGAAAAGGAAAAGCACGGGGAAAAAGGAACGGGCGACGGAGGGAAAAAAAGGAAGTACGGAATCGGGGCGGAAAAATGACGCCTTATCGCGTTTTAATTCATTAATTATGGCGGCCGAGCAATATTCGTGATGTAACCGTGCGAGGTTAGGTCAATATAACTTTACGCGGCCGTTTGGCGTAATTATAAAAGCTGCTGATTCATTGTCCATTATTTTTGTTCAATTTAACTTTTAACGCTTTCCATAAAACTGCCTTATAAACAATCCGAACTTACGTGTCGCGTAATGCGATTTGCAACGCGACGCGCGATCTAATTAAAACGCATTAATTCGCGTTCCATTATTTGTTTGATTGACGGTATTTAATTAAACGCCATTGTTGGCGATCGCCGGCGAAGAAACGCGTGTTATTACTTACACGGGGCTCTCAAATGAAGCGATTTCGGGGCAATCGCGTGTTGCGCGCCCTCTTGTCTCGGTCTTGCCTCTCGCTCGCTCTTTTATTTCGTTCGCTTGTTTGACCCCGCTCGCCTCCTTTTTTTTCTTTCTTTTTTTCCGGCCCGCGTATCGCCCAGGTTATGATATTGAAAAACAGTGCCACTCTAGACTCTAATGAGAGGCGGCCAGGGGGCGCGGCGGGCGCGATATTCACGCACAATTAATTTTCCCGATGATTCCCAATCGCGGCCGAGAAGTCGAGCGGTGATTTCGTCGCGCCCTTCCCCTCCGGTCCCTCGTCTTAACCAAATCTTCGCTAATAATTATGTGTACGTTAATTAATTGACTAATCGTTATTTCTACTGCAGACGCCGGCGGGAAATCATTATTTCCCGTACTAATCGGCTCCACGGAACCGTCGCCGTGCGACCGCGTTCATTAACCGCCGGCGAAGCAATCGAATTCTTCGACTGCCCCGCGCGACTTCATTTATCTTGCAGCTCTGCCCGGGCCTCGGCCGATCTAATTTATCTTTACGCCGAGGTGCGTGCTCGCCGATAACGCGTCGTCTTGTCGCGCCTCGTCCGGCAAACGTGTTTTCGTAATGCGCGCTGATTTAACGAATTTAAACGGCTGTTTGATTTGCTGTGCCATTTTACACGCCTCACTTGCAAAACAGATGAATTGCGTGGTGAAGAAATTTCTTGGTCGAAGATTGAATTTATTTTGATGTTTCAAAGCGATTATTACATTGAAGAAGTTACATTTTGTACGTGGCGAATTAACTTTTAATTTCGAAACAAAAAAATTATAATTTTGCACATGCCGAATATTCGACGTTTAACAGAGGTTTTTTTTTATTCGCTATAAGAAGATCAAAGTTGAAGTAAAAAGAAGTAATACTAAATAGGCGAAAAATGGAAATAACATAATACAACAAAAAATACGAACTGTAACGCGACAGTTGTTTTAACTGGAATGTTGGATGGGCGAAATTTTTCGTCAGAAATTCTCATTACGGGACCTGTAATAAAAATGATTAAGCCAACAAACTTCATCCAACTTTAAAAATTTAGCCGAAACGCTTGAGAATGTTTTCCGCGGAACTTTTCAAATTACAAAATGCACAATTCTTTCAAACTCGAATAAACTTATGCCGCGTCGAAAAATTGCGCCAAATAGTTTAAAGCAAAGATTTCCAGCGATTCTTGCAGTTTTCCACTCACGATCGTCGCAGTCGCTTTCGACTGCGTTTGATTACAAGAGCAATCGCCAAATAAATGCCTCGGAATTGTAATAAGCGATAGCATTTTATTTTCTTAAACGCGAATTAACAAAACTTTAGCGTGTCCAAACTTTTGATTTTGCGAAAGAAAAAGAAAAGTAAACGGCCTCGGGAACTGGCTTTTCGCACCTTTTCTGTTTCGAATTCCACTTAACTGGGCAAAAGTAACATAACGCAGCGTTGAATTTTATTTATATAATATTAATTATTTCACCGTGTGCTTTATACATCATTGACAATATGTGGGACAGATATGCACGGTCGTATCCTGAATGAGCCTTGTAATGTCGCATAATTTCCATATTAACGGAGCGACGGACTGCGCGCATTCGCCAGAGTTTCCGCGTAGAATTCTTGTACGAACAAAACGAGGCTACATTTTCGCACAGCCTTTTTCCCTTCTTTTGCTTCTTTTCCCATAGTCCAACGGCATTATCAAATCCCAGCGAAGAACGAGTAATCGAATTTGCAGGAAGAAACCGCAATTTCCATTTCGCAGAAACGAACAATGATCGATCGTGCTTTAATAACGTTTATCGCAAAAAAGGAGAAAAAAATAAATGGTTGGAATTCAAAACGAACGTATCGTATTACAAAATGATTAAGAAAGGAGTCGATATAATGCGCGTTATATTATTGTTTCGAGCGTATTATGCATAACATACCAGGTGTAATTTCACGACAGTGGTTTATGGACTTCGTAATCGCGTACAATAATTTCATTTGCCGCGCGCAGTGATAAAGATAGCGAATAACCAGTTTCAGTTGTAAAAACGACGCATTAATGCGGCATTAAACCTCTTTGACTTGGGCCGTAACGATCGAGTTGATACACACCTGCATCCACGACTACATAAACAATCATTTGATTGTACTACTTTATGCCTTATCTCGTAACTAATTTCTTTATTCGTTAATTCCTAACGCTCCCCGCGTAGGAAAGAAGATTTTCGTTCGCTCATCGCCTCGCACGCGGCCGATAACGCCGTTACGCTTAATGCGTTCTTTGGTAATTGATTTAAGTGCAGGAAGCTTGCAACAGCCTGTCTTCGAAACCAATTTTATTACATTTCAGAGAAATAACGTTGATTCTGTAAAATCAAATTTACTTGTCAAGTTGTGTTTGGTACACTTTATGTTTAGCGAAAAATTTGGTTGAATCAACGAAATTGCAGTTTGAATTTTACTAATGGACACATCGAATCAATTTTCTGTACGGAACATGCGTAAATGTAATTAAATTTAATCCTGGAAAATATTGCATGTACTGAAAAAGAAACATGCATTTTAAGTGTTTTAAAACATTCATTTTTTGTAATCAAAACACAATGTATTTTCACGTGTCAACAAAAAAATTGTTTTTGATTGTTCTTTATATATTTTTTTCTCCCCATACATTCCATTACTTTTCTTCCGTAAATTCTATTTCAATTAAGAACTGATTGAAATTCGAATTACTTGGAAAAAAGTGCACATTTCCTGCCCACTCAATTTTTTCCTTTTTACGCGGCGTTATAATCACCCGGAGCCGTCATCCTCCGAGTGTCACACTAACGTTACATTTGTGGCAGTTATCGCGGGACAAGATGGTGGATTAGTTTCTTCACGCATGACGGTATTCACTGATACCCGTAATTTTGTCGCATAAAGTCCCACTAAAACGATTCCCGCAGCATCCACTGTAACGAGAAAGCTATCATTCAGGATATGCAAGTCGATCGCGAAAAATCTTCAATGAGCAGCTCAGCCTTTTCCTCCTCGTTTTCCTTTTTCGTTGCGACGTTAGTTCCGACGTGAAAAGTATAATCGACGGCTTTTATTTTCCGAATTTAAACACGGTTATAACGTCCTCCGCTTTTTCCCCCAAATTGATTCCAGACGATTCTTTATAATTGTTTTTTCATACAAGCAAAACGAAGAAAGAAAGAGGCGGAGGAAAATCAAGCGGGAGAGAGAGAGAGAGAGAGAGAGAGAGAGAGAGAGAGAGAGAAACTGCCTTTCGCGTTGCGCGAAGGACGTTGTCGGAGTAATGAAAACAATTTGTTCGCAATAACACGCATATTTATTCGTAGGAAACGCGGAGCCGGCCATAGCAATAATAAGATAAATTGGCTGGAATGTAATTGAATAACTTTTGCGTTTTTATAGTCTAATAAAGTTTCGTCGCGGGCAGCAACTGATCGTCTGTGTCGCGGCCGCCTTTTTTCGCTACCATTTGTCTCTAATTAAAAACTAATTGACGAGTCAAAGGTGGCAGACAAAAAGTGCAAACAATTTCGCTTCACGCGCGAACGTGTGTACAAGAATATGGCCGCGTGAAATATGACTGGCGGGACAAAGAGGCTATCGTCAGTGGATTTTGGCAAAGGAAACGAAAATGAACGCGAAACGGGGTATAATGACACGATTATCGGTCAGGCTGTTTTTCGATAACGCGCAAGCATTACAAATCAGGGCGAGAGAAAGGTGTGATGATGTTGTCGAATGTAGCTGATCTTTTGATGCCTCCGGCGGGCATGTTAAACGCTTCGATCGTCATTCTCAGCAGTGTTTTATCATTAATTATAATTAACCGCATAAATATGCATTCGAGCGTGGCATAATTTGACCAATAACAGTAAATTACTCACGAGGCGAAGCGTGCTGGGATCGGACTCGTCGATTCCGCCGTACTGCCTCTCCCTCCCCTCCCCACCCCTCCCCTCCGATCCGCGACCCCCGACCTCCCACCTAGCCCGCTCCTCCCGCCACCCTCGTGCCCACCCTCCCACACCCGCCACCCCCGCGTCAGCGTCGGTGGTGGCGGCTCGATGATAATGCGATTAATTGGTATTGCTAATCGCCGATAATTAATATAAATAGATGAGTGCGATTAGTTGCCTTCCGACTCGACATTGCCGCGCGCATTTATTCGACGTGAATTTCGTGAGAAATGCAGAACTAATTCCGCACGATAAATAATTATAATCGGATAATGTAATTTACAAATTAACCAGACCGTGCTATGTTCAATTATTGCGCGAGAGACGTAATTATAATAAAAGCGCCAGGGACAGCGCGAATAATTATTGCTCGACAAATCAATGACATTTCCCGCGCTTGATGTCTTATTTTTGCACGTAAACAAAGGATCAAACGCCGACGCGACTTTTCGCCTCTCACGCTCCGCGATTCGCCATCTCCGGTCACGTTCTTCGGCTGTATCGCTGAGTTTCACTACTTTGTACATTTTTCATTCTCATTTTGAATTCAAACCTTTTTTTTTCATTTCAGTTACGAGGAATATATTTATTTTTCATACTAATTATATTCATATTTGCGTAAAATGTGTAATCGTTTTAAGGAGAAAAACAAAAAAGTATTCAACATGTTTGAAATATATTTATTTTGACAGTATAAATTTACGATTAAAATAGATAGTAATTTTGTATCTATTCAATTAGAATCAATTTTATTTCTCTATCTTTATATTCTTGATACATTTTTCTTGCTCAGTCACTGTATTCCTATTATTACGGTTTTTGTTTTTTTTTCTCTCTCGTCCCTTCGCTAGAAGAAATGACGTACGAAAAATTATAGTGTTTACTATGATACTTATGATCGTTCTGCCACAACATAAATCGTACAATGTTCTCGACGGAAGTTGCAATGTATATATATTTCATTTCTTTCAATGTATACATACTTAAATATTATATACTAAAATTATTCTTCTTTCTTCGCTTTTCGAAAATGATTTCTTGCAACAAGACGATGTTAGAATTATATAATACTTTAGTGTTAATGTTTATTATTATTAATGTTTCAAACATGTTTTTTCTTAACTTTCGTCTTCACTGCAAAATTTGTTCACCGCAAAATTGCAGAATGTTAACGATAACAAGATTGAAACAATACAGGAATAAATAAAATCAAATTCAATATTACATCTCGATAATTAGCATACCAAAGCTAAAACACTTGATTCTGACAATTGACTCCCTTTTTGGGTAAAAAGGAAACCATATTTAGTATAAAGCACAGTTCCCAATTGCCATTGAAATCTTGCGTTACAGAATCACGTGCAAAAATGACAACCAACATAGAACGCAAGCATATAATGGCCGTATTTGCATGACGATACTTTTCTGCGGTCGTTATTTAAATAGAATTCAATTTCTTTTGTATCCCGTTGAATAGAATAGAATCGAACTCCAGGAGAAGGATAATTTATGTTAATTACAATCGCGTGAATTATGCCCCGTCCACTTATATAAATACATTTTTATGCAGCATTCTTCTCGCATTATTTTATACACTAACGTTAATGATTAAACTGTACTTTTCTTTGTTTCAGGTGAGTCTTTTCGAGAATTCTTGATTGACATAGCGGCAAATTATTAACACGCGCAAAGTGAGTACCGTCTTCCGCTTTTATTATCATCGCCTCCCGTTGAAAATAATCGACACCGTTCGATCCAACTTGCCCCCCCCCCCCTCCCCTTCTCAACTTTCGTCGTATGTTATTTTTTTATTTTCTCGAAATTCGTGCATTTCCATTTGAAATAGCCCAGACGACGGTCATTCAACTTTACGACGGCATTTACGGCGGATCTTTTACTTTTGAAAGTCCGCGGCCGCCTTATTTTTAATGTATTCCGAGCATCGACAAACAACGGACTCGTTATTATTTGAAAATTGAAGTTTGACGAACGCCCGTATATGAGCGTATAAAGTACAGATTCATTGCTCATTTCCTTTCATAATTCAACAATCGATACGGAGCGTAGCGTTTTATGAATTATGACCGGCTTGCCTCTTAGTCAAATTGTTATCCTAAATATGAACGGAAAATTTACAGCCGCTCGACTCGCTGAATTATTCTATCGCGATTACCGGCCGATTATTTTCATCCGATTCAAGCTTTTTGATGCAATTAATCGTCGCGACCCCCAGCGTTTGCGACTCCTTTGGTTTGACACGTATCGAATTACGCGCCGATGCGCCATTTTTTATTCAACATAACAAAACAAAAGGAGATTAAAACGAGGAAAGTACGTTTAAACGTCGGCGCGCATAATTCCGGTCGGTGTAATTTTTCGCAAATGGTTCTGTAATGCGTCGATCTTTTTAGCGCGATTGACATCGAATCCGAGGAATTATCAGTTAAATGCACAGTCATTTGGTTAGCGAGACGACGCGCCATTGACAGCGGGGAAAAGTGGCGCGCACCGCATAAAACGGTTTACCGGCAAGTCGCACTTCGGAACAATTATTGTAGCGCGCTCGGTAATGAAATCTCAATGGAGAGCGCGGCTTGCCCCTCGATCGCGCACCCGGCTAGAAGTGTCGGCTTTCATTCGGAAAAGCGTATTAACTTGCGCAGAAAACGCGAAAAACATATGATAAACATATCCACGCGACGACGGAATTTCTATATTATCAGCGTGAATGGCCTCGCGCATCGCTGGCTCGTTTTAAGCGAGCGGTATCGGCGACGACAATCGGCGCGTTTTATTCCCCGAAACGACAGCGCCTCGGATTAACGACTCGTTTTGCGTCATAATGAATAACGATAATAACAAGGAGTAATTGGCATCGTGTTTTCACGAATCACTCTCGAGTCCCTCCTTTTTCGCCCGCTTTTTTAGCTCCTATTTTCGTTCTTTTGCTTCCTTTCGCCCCGCACTCTCGACTTGGCGTGTCACATTAAGTCGCTCTTCCGATCGGATTTGGCATTTTAATTGCGTGCGTTTGTTTATTCAACGCTGGCGCGATTCAATTAACATGCAACGTCTTCTATTCGGGACAAGCGATCCACATTGAATAAGCTATTAGCAATATTGTTAATTCGACAGGCTTGAAAACATTTGCACGCTTCGAAACGCACGTACGTCTTTTTTTTGTTTTTTCGTTCAAAATACACCGTCGTCTCGCGTTTCGCCAACACCAATTTCGCTGTAATTTCCAAGCGCGAACGTCGCTGCTGCGAATGCTAGGTTATTTATATTGTATAACTTATAATATATAGAACACGTATGGTAATATGTTATCAAGTACTGCTTTAATGGTACGACATAATTAATGAACAATATATGCATATAATACATCTCGTATATTACGCGCGCGCGTATAGATTATACATAGTATAAAGTTAAATTATATACGGCAACAAGGTACCATAATTTAACGAAATTGTCAAGACGAAAGAGGCACGGTTTCGCGCGACGCCATCCAGGCGGACGTAAAGAAATTAACAAATGAAATGCAACGTAAAATATATCGTGTTAGATTCGCCCATTCACCCGAGACTGTCGCGCGGAAAAACGAAAATGATTCGATTCGGCCGATCGGGAGCGCGCGTGCGCGCGCTGAAATTACAACGAAATCCAACGTGGGAAATGAACTCGTATAAGTTGGCGCGAATTCGCCGAGAGAGAAAAAGCTTCCCTTAGGATAACACATCCGAACGTAACCGTGGCGCGCCCTCGCGATAAAGTTTGCTTTTCATTTAAATATAATCTTACTTACAATACTGCGCGTGCACGACCTATCCTGTTTCGCTTTGGTGAAGAAGAGCTGGGCATTTGGCGGCGCGGGGTGACGGGGGGGGGGGCAAAACGGGGTAGGGGAAGCTCGTTCCCTCGCTCTCTTTTTCTGTCTACACTTTCCGCCTCGCGCCCCTCTGGCCCTGCAGCCGAGTTCCTCATTTATAGCTTTATTAATATTTTAATATAAATGCTAATCGTGTAAGATTGCGCTCACCGATACGAGTCTGCATCGAACTTATAAACGCGCGGCTTCGAGCACCCTGCGATGCTTTGTTGTTTGTAATACTATTAATGTCGTTATTAATCTATTTATATACGTACAACTAATTACAGCGGCATTCGAAAGTCACGAAAATGGCGCGCGTCATTCAAACGGCCGCTCGATCCTACCTTCGTTCCGATTCTTTTCATTTACCAGCGCAGAAATTATTATGCCGGGACGTTAGTTTGAATCGACAAGCGAGTTGAATCGATCGGCTGGAATTTTAATACATCCGAGGCTTTATTGTTTTCATTTTTCGTGCGATCGCCGCGATTCGCGCTACGAAACTATTTATCATGTATTAGACCGATCGCCATTGTTATTCAAATCAGTCGTACAATTCTCAGCTGTTGATAACGGTAAATTGTGCGGTGATTTCTCGTCTTTCATTTAAAATTGTATTCCAATTTTTTTTTATATTCTTTACGTCGCCGGAGTACATTCAAATGTACGCAAACATACAAATGCGATTTACGTAAATACTTTTTCCTTGTTTCAAGCATCGGTGCTTTTAATATTAATTTTGTCGATCGGCGTTCGAACGATTTGATCGGCAGAATGATTCGCGTGATCCGCGTCAATTTATTTAGCGACAAAAAAGTGCGCGAGTTTTGTCGCTGCGTGAAAATTGTTTTGCTCTTTTCCGTTTTCACGTGGAATTTAATTTTAACCTAATGGTAAATAATAATGGCCGTAATCAAAGAAAAATGAAATCTCGCCTTGCCAATAGGAAAACTAATGAAAAACAATTTCCGCGAGAGCGAGCGCAACGCACCCTCCTAAAGTTCATTTTACCAATAAGAATTATTTTGCTATTAACATTACAATAAGTTTTTTATGCTTTAATTATTCGCTTTTACGCACACACATCTTGTTTAACGCGGACATTTTAATTACTTTTCTATCGTAAAATTTTGTGTCATAAAATTAGCCGCGTAGCCGGAAAGATTTCTTATTTGCAAATTTACATCACTAAATAATCACAACGTGCATTTTACGATGCTAATTTTTGCAATATTAAATAAGATCCTTTGTATTTTTTCCCCGAATAATAAGGAAAGGATAATTTATGAGACCGTTGTTGTGTATAAAATATTACTTCGCTTTTAATTAATATTGCATTACATTTTAATCTCAATTCTTTATTAATGTGTAATTAATGCACCTACTTAATGTACTTCTCCCGTTTCAGTCTCAACTTTATCAATCTAAGTCAAAGAAAGAATGAAAAATGATTCATAATATAAAACATTTTGAATATTAAAACGGGGCTTTGATGATAATGCACATTGCGAAGCTTTTGTTATACATTCGTAATTTTACATATTTTTGCCCCGGCCTAGCGTCTTTTAAATATTCGCACGCGTGACGTAAGATCATTATGCGACTTGATTCGTTTACAACAAAATTTGCGTAACAGCGTCAACAACAACACGCCGTCGCAAGTACGGAGTCATTTTCTTCTCCGCTTCTTGCCCCCCCCCCTTCACACCCCTTTTTTCCCATTTTTTTTCTTTACTTTTTGTCTTCTTCTCATTTTCTCTTTTTACGCGAAAAAATAATTTACTTTTCATTCACGTCGGAAATAAATTGCCAGTACAATGACGCAGTCACTTTAAAAACGCATTAAAATAATCTAAATCTTGATGGCGATAATCTAGATCGTAAAATATGCAACCTTAATTAAAGAATTCTCTTAGAAGAACCATTATTATAATTTCGCGGATTATCTAACATCTAGTTAAATGAATTTTTTTTTTCCGCTAAAGTTGTATCTTTAATCAAAGGAATGAAAAATTACGTCGTAATACATATTAGTTGCAACAAGAAATTAAGCGTCATTATTATTATCATTCGCGTAATGACGATTCAGTTTCAAGAGTTTCGCTGGCGGGAGATGCGGGAGAATCATAAATCACAGTCCGCCGTTGGCCGTGTTTATCAAAAATTGAGCCGCCGTAAATGGATCCTCCGTTCTCGATATCACAATTTAAAATAACATCGGCTGTTTAATAATTATACGCTCGAAAGTATTAGAGCGTACGTGTATCCTGTCGCCTTGTTCGTCTTACGCGAGTCGCCCGGTGTATCGATATCTGATCAAATTGTTTTCATTTAATAATGATTTATTGCACATTTTATGCACTCGTAGCAACAAATTCACGTTGCGCATTTAAATGTAAATTAAAATTGTTTCATAATTTATTCGCGAATTATAAATGGTTTAGGTTTCGCATAATCTAGAAACGTATTATTAATGCAAATAAGGCTGCATGAACACATAATACTTTAAATTTCATATACGATATTTAAAACAGAAGTGGATGAAGAAAGATAAAAATAAAGATGATATTGTTCCACGTTCACAATGACTGTGAAATGAGACGAAGAAAAAAAGGAAAAAAAAAAAAAACAGTTCAACTTACGCCTTGAATATAAATCGTTCGTATAATTGCACATAAATTTATGCACGTTTTGCTAAATAGTTGTTGCAAGTATAGTGTTACGGGATGTATTTTTTTTTTTTTTTTTTGTTTGTATTTCACGCGTCGAGAACACCGTAAGTGGCCGCAAACTGAACTGTGAAAGTGATGTAAATTGAAACGCGTGTTTTCGCAGTACTTAAACGAAATCCAAAGACGACCTCTCGGTCATCGCGGTTGTGAATCCAGGCGAGTCTGCACGCGACCGCGAGGTCCCGTCGGAAAGTTCACGAGCAGGCTAAGGAAGACACGCGCCACGCGTCGATGTGAAAAAAAAAGGAAGAGAAAAAAGAGAGACGGAAAAAGAATCACGTCTGATGGATGATTCAGCATGCGCGCACGCAACTCCGACTCGAGTCTCTTAAGGTGATTACACAATCACGCCATTCACTCGGGCTTTCTTATTGAAAAACTGACGTTTTCGAACGCTTTTTCGATTCGCCTTTTTTTTTAAATCACTTTCTTTGGTTTCCAATATGAGACAAAAAAACCTGATTGTGCAAAGCAAAATGGCTGGGAAAAATGAATGATTCGGATGGCTTTCGTGATACGTATGAGCGCACTTCCAACGCCGGTTCAGTTTTCTTATTCATTTCACACGAAACACGTTTTGTTTGAGAAAGTTATATCCGTCCGGGATACGGGTACACACGCGTTCGATTTATTTACGCGACAGTTAGTTCTTGAGTTACACTTTATTCAACCATTTTTTATCTACTCGATTGGGAAGTGAACGTCATTTCTGCTTTTTTGTGTACGTACATATATATAAACGCACGCACATTTTGCGCGATTTATGGTGCAGATTTATGCTCCGCGAAAAGCTGACGTTTATATCATCAGTCAAAGTGATGGGCCGCGTGATAATAGTATATAAAAACTGATGAATAAATATACCCGGTTAAGCATTAAAAAAGTGATTAATGTTGCTTTTAGCTCGATCGGCTTGCGTTTCTTTTATTTCATGGATTTTATGTACGGCTATATGCGTTTCAGATACACAAATCTTGGCCGTGCAGTAAAGGCCGAATTTGAAATGTTTATGCAATAATTATACACGATACATTAAATTTCAGCGATGATCAATTAAGAGTGCAGCGCGCGACCGTCGCTTTTTGCCGGCCGAGTTTTTATTCGACGAAAAACATTTGATTTCGATATAAATACGCTCCTGCGACTGTTTGTCTCATTCGTTTGCAATTGCGTTATTTATAAAGTCGTTAATACCGTAGCGAACCTTTCTTAATTTTACATAATGCACCGCTGGTTCTCGATACTCGCCGGTTGCCTTGGAAATTTTTTAAATTATGATTATGTCTTCTTAGAATAATAACATTAATAACGTACGTGATTAAGCGTTCTGCATTATCAATAAATGTAATCAAAACTTAATGATAAATTAACGTGCGCGTGTGAGTGTGACTCTTGATTTATTCCGATTTTTCATACAAGACGTGACGTGACTATTGAAATGCAATTCTCCGTCGGGTATCTAATTTTTCTTATTAATATAATTAACATTTTTATATAAGCCGATCGTTTTTATTACAAACGATCGTTAACGCAAATATGGGTATTACGAATTTAATCTAAGTTACACAACGATCTAGCATTAAGAGAAAAAGTTGTTTACGTTTGAACGGTCGATAAAAAGAAACAATTTATTTACATTAAATACAAATTCCCCGCTTCATGAACGCCGTAGTGACGCGGAAATTCATTACACATTATATTTGACGCGCGTAAAATAAAATGGATAGCATTTTAATACATTAAACATAATGATATTATCTGATCAATCAAACGGACAAGCGAATCTACATAAAACTTGATTTGCGCGCTTTTTTTTTGTTTTAAACGTAATAATAATTAAAAGTGCTCTACTATAACAACACGCGCGAGTTGTATTAATATATTAAATGTTTACGCCAATTATCGTTGTTCATTATATTTATTATCGCGATTTTTGCTTTTATATTCAAGCGTTGAGGCAACTCATCTGATTTTTCCTTCTTTTAGTTAACATTATTTTTAAACTGCAAACTTTAGTTTTAATTATTCATTACACCTCTTTTCATGTAATGTTTTCCTTCATCAAATCTTCAGTACTAGAGAGTTTATTTTCTTGAATTAACGTGAATATTTTTGGTGTAACGACTTGGAAAACGAACGTAGACAACTTTTCCGACATTCTTCAAACAACATTTCAAAATGGATTTTAACGCGTCAGTCACCGATCTTGGTAATTACACAATTTACCTCTGACAAATGATCAGACGTAAACGGTATAACACATTAAAATTCGAATGAGTAATCGGAGTTACCATCTGCCGTTTGATAATTGAATTAACCGTAAAAACGACGAATATATCAATATTTGGAATATATTTCAAACCATTTATTTGATTAATTTATTATATCAATCTAATAGAAGGGATAACCAATTACAACAGTATCCGGAAATCAATTTCACGCATTGATTAATTGCATGTAAAATTAATAAATGTATTTTCAAATTTGATGTTTTTATTAAAAAAAGAAAAAAACACGCTGTTAAATAATCGTGCGAATCGAGCAAGCGAATTAAATGGAATTAAGAGTTAAAATAAAGACGTAGAACGAAATAGTTGGTGTTATTAAAATAATTAAACAAAAAAAGTAGGGGGAGGGGGAAGAACGAGCCACGTTCACGAACTTAATTCGCCTTTTTTGCAATAATTAACATTGATGTAATTTAATGACATTTAAGTGACGATAAATTTTCGCTTAATTAATTGGTTACTTTAGTGGAACGTAATTAAGGATAGTACGTCAATCAAGCGAATTGAGATCAATGTGGTCTTGTCATTTTTCCAAATAATAATGTCTAATTTGTTTAAATAAAGCTCGCATTATCGTTATTTTTAGTTGCAACTCTTAGGCCATTAGGTCCAATTCAGCTAGACCGTGGAATTTATTGGATTGTTAAACTCGCTTAATTATATCGCACACTGTTGGAAACGTTTTTAGATTAATGTGTACTTTTCAGCTCAACATTTTACCGAAACACAGGAGCCAAGTTACGACTTCACAGTCACAAATTTTATTCCACTGTTTGTAATTCGTATTATAAAATGTACTGATTTCATTGATTTATTATTCGTTTCCAATAAAATCGAAGCCATAACTATTAGTATAATTTTATCGTTTGGTTCGTATACCACGGGGATATTCATAAGTCGATATTAACAACTTCAGCCGACCGAAGTAAACATCTCGCTTGCGGAAAACATCGCGCGCGGTACAATGGTTCAGAGCTTCTGGCCTGCAAAATAAATATTTCGAAACAATCTAGCGGCAACTTAAACGTGCACATCAGCGGTCTATTCACGATGCCGGGCGTGCAAGGCTCGAAAATTGCGCGTCATAAAAACTCTTCGAAAATCAACATAACGTGCATTGTAAAAAAAAAGGAGGGAGAAAAAAAGAATCGCCGCGGTAGATTGATTATTAATTATCGATTTGCATAGCATCATACAATAAACTTCCTCGTCCATGTTTTCTTGCATTACGTAAAATGTTTATTAAACTGTCAATTTCGCAATATCAAGTGGGATATTTAATGAATTATCTTGTTAACCAAACAGGTAGTTTTCGTTCGTTAAGTATTACTTTTTTATTATTAACGGGAATTATCCGTTGCAAATTTATACAAGAGTGAATAACTAATTTTTAACTTGATTTTTCATATTTTTCTCATTTTGAGTGCAAATCACTCAGAAATTAAAATGTTTAGAGATATAGTAAAACGTATTATTAAAGTGAATTCAAAAAAACATTAAAACACATTTTTGTTATTGGAATTCATTATTTCTGCGAACTCTTGCCTCTTTTTTATCAACGCAGCTGAAGTAATTTGCAGCACTGTATTTTTCTTCGACAACACTAATCATTTTGTACGAATAAAATGTAGGATCCGACTGCTGGCATCCAAAACGTCTTTATTTACCCTAATACTACATGCAATAAGGACCTCCTGTATAGGAGCAGTCGAATTAAACTATTAAGCACGGTGTTGGTTCACTTGCCGGCAATCTCTCAATTGAAATGCACGGCAAAGTTTGCCGTAAGTCCTTTGCCGTGCACGAAGCGCGAAATGAGAAAATGCGTGTAAATTGTTGTAACGTTTCTTCGGAGGTTCTTAAAGTTGGCTCGCGCGCTATCTTCGTACGTAACATTCAAGATACGTCGACAAGTCGGCAAGTAAAGTGATACGCGGCGCAGCAGTTCCGCTCGCATACATATTCATAATATGGCCGAGATAGCGCGAGTTTTTCGCCGCGGAGGCCCGGCTTCCGACATCGCGGTTTGCTTTATTGACCCCTGATAAAAAGGGAGACAACAGCCGCGCGGCTCCGGCCGGGAAAAAATGAGCTGCTTAACGACATTTGCATGGAGTTGCCGCAGCGCGTAATCCCCGTTCGCACAGCCGACCGTCCTTCCCCCCACCCTCCGCAACCCTTCTCCTTCTCCTTCGTAATTAAGACATCGTTAACGAGCGTCGCCGAACTTGCCGGACGTTTTTGCCCGCGTCAAAAACTCGGCCGATAAGCGGCTATGTAAGGAACACTTGGGGAATTCACTTTGTCCCGGGAAGAAAAAGCGACGCCCGGAATGCGCGCAATAAGAAACGAGAAAACGCTCGTCCGGCCTTTTTGCCCGCCATTATTCGCGATTTTTCAATTCATTTTTCCACGCGATCAATTCTGAAATTATTAAGTTTAGACGCCGGCTTGACGTTTGTCGGTCCCCTTTCCCCGCGGCTATCGTGGCGGCGCTAGCATTTTGCGCCGGATTTTTTGCGCGTTTCATTAGGCGATTTGCCCTGCCAATCGATAACGCCGGGCTTTAATTATAATCAATCGATTGATCGTCAAATTTAATATTTGCTGTTTTATTATTTACGTTGCGGTCGATTTAAGATGTACATTTTATTTGAAAATGACAAGCTTGATTAAAAATTCTATTACGCCTCGATAAATGCGCCATCGAAATTAATCGCCGTGCTTTCCGGCGGATTTTGACAACGCGTTGTTTTTGTTGTTGTTTTTTCTTTTTTTTTTTTTTTTTTCGTTCGTGGATTCGCCGTTTTATTTTGATGGCTAATTACGATGAGTTTAATGGTTTAAGAAAGTTACATCGTCGCACGATTGCTCAGCGCAAAATCGGGCTGGAAAATTAATCTAAATAAAATTTTTGCTTTATTATTGAATTGATAGCGGTTATAACTGTTTTATAACTTAATTTTCAAACTTGACACAATTTTATGGCAGTCGTAAACAACCGCGTACAAATCTCGCAAATCTCGAGTATTAATTTCTTGACTGCAACAAAAAGAAATGATGAATTCTTATTTCTATACATTATCAGTCCATTAATTAATTATTAATCATTTTACGTCCTTGAGATATCTAAAGACTATCAGTAAATGAAAATGACATAAAATGCACTTTACTTACACGAAGATTGTAGCATTCTTTGTTTGTTATTTTTGTGAAAGTAAACCTTGTATTATTTCATTGCATGAAAAAACTTTCCAATTTTCTTTATCGAGGAATCGTCAATTTAAAAGTAAAACTTTATATTTCAGTTTTTCTGCTCGACAGTTAAAAAAAATGAAGTAAAACATAATTATAAAGTGAATTTTTCCAACTATCCTGATAATATGAATTTGCACATCCTTTCATGTTGCATGTCATTCAAATACAAAAAAATTGGTTCATTTATCGATTGTAATCAACTTTTGAAATTATACTCGTCAACTAACAAACGTTCGAAAATGCAGGCGCATCAAAAATTTGTGAGAAAACTATAAGAAAACAGTAAAAAACAAACCTTGGACAATTTCAAACGAAAGTCATATAATTCATCGTGAAATTTTACTCCGTGTCATTTTACTCATTCGACGTAAGATGCGAAGCGCAGACGTTTGAGCGATTCGATTTATTGTTAGCGGAGTTAACGGTACCGTTTCCCGCGAGAAATGGAAACCCGTTTTTCCAATCGATGTGGCCATTAATTGGCGACAAACGCGTCTTCTTGGCCTAGCGTGATCGGAAGTCTTTATCGGCGATCCGCTGCGTGTGTTGTAATTTTCATGAAACGCGGATACTTAAGAAACTCGCCACAGTCGTCGGCCGGAAAGTCGACTTAAACGTATTAAAGGCATGTGATTCGTGTGCAGTACACTCGCACGTTCGGCTGCGCCCATAAACTTGCTTTATCTCAGCCAAACGATTTATTGCGCTTTTTGGTCACGTTTGTTTACTTGCATTTAATTTCATTTTTCCCTTGCCTCCTATACATTCATATTTTTCCACGATTCTTGCTTTCTTTATCGCCAACTGCCACTACGCGCAAGTTATTAACATTCCGCGTAATTTCAATTAATCGAAGTCGAAAGCAGGGATCGATGTCGAAAAAACGAGCAAGAAAAATGTCATTAATTATAAAGGGAAATTTAATTTTCTAGTGAATTATATCAAGCAGCGCGAACTAATTTAATTGGCTTTATAACGTTAAGTT
Organism: Aradophagus sp. ZL-2020; assembly: GCA_022817685.1. Taxonomy (NCBI): domain Eukaryota; kingdom Metazoa; phylum Arthropoda; class Insecta; order Hymenoptera; family Scelionidae; genus Aradophagus; species Aradophagus sp. ZL-2020. Next base: position 17,519 of record JABFOV010000544.1, on the reverse strand, counting down.
TAACAGTTGATAATCTACTTTTTCGCCGCGAAAGAACTTGATAATATTCGTCAATACGAAATTACAAGTAAGCCAATCGCCCGACATCTTGCGAGCAATTTTGCGACTTGCTTTTCAAATTTATTCAATTTTACGGAGTGTTAATCAATTTATTAAGAACATTTTGAATGGAAATAGAAGGAATTTAATAAAAAAATTTGTAATTTGTTTCGCGCCGTTCGCGAGAAATGAAAAAATTTTCACCGAATTCAGGACTTCAAAGTCTTTTAACAAATAAAAGGAAACAAAACTGTATCCCGCCATCTGTCAGCGAAACATTCAATTTAGCGTTTATTTAGATTGTTTTACGTTGTTACACATTTGTTATAACTCAACCAAAAGGTTCCCACTTTGTACAATATATTCCTTCCCCTTCCCCCTTCCCTCTAACGATTCAATGTATCGGTGTTCAATGATTGCTGGCGTTTGTAAATATTTGTCTTTAATTTTTTGTTAAAAAATTGCATATAACATTTTATATGACTTGCAATTTTTCAATTTTTATTGTTACGCGTTTCGGCAGCGACAAATACAAATGAAACGTCGGTAAAAAATGTAACACACATCGGCAATGCAACAAAAAGGTAACCCATTGTTTGGCACTTTTTGCACGGCCCGGCAGAAAAACGCACGAGAAATTCTCTTTTGTAAAATTCATCAATCGTCTTTGATACGATACCCCGTTTTCGGTATAATCTAAATGCAATCGAATCGGACCGCGCGATTAGCAATCATATTAGAGCGCAATTGAAAAACGAATGCACCTTGAAACGAAAATCCGTCAATTTCCATTCTCCCCGGGAATATTCAAACGCTTCTCCGATCAAAGTGGAAGTGCCGCGAAAATATGCACGCGTTGTAATTTGTTTGAATTTCCTCATTTCGAATCAATTTGTTTCGAGTCCTTTTTCCGGTTGACAAGTCGGGTGACAGGCGCGGCGCTCGAAGTAACAGTCGCGACGAGAACGCAAAGCGCAGGGGTGATCCACCGCTTGGTCCCTTCTTCCTTGTCTTCCCTTCGTTGCGCCCCGTCTTCCGTTCTTCATCTTCCCCCCCCCCCTTGCCCCACTTGTTCGCCCTCTTTCCTCCGGCTCCCTTTTTCTTTCCGCGTTTTTCCTCCTTTTCTCTTTCACCAGCGCATGCATACACTATTCCATTAGTGACCCTCGTGTGGTTACGGTCTTTGTCATGCTAACGACATCGGCGTGGATTACAGGTGTCTTCCGAGCTGATCGCGTAACGCGCGCGAAAGTTCACCACCCTTTTCACTCGCTCTCCAACGTATTAATGTCGCGCGGGAGGCGGCGCATTAGTCGATAAATATGCGCCGACGAGCTATTGCATATTTTCGATTTAATTGCATTTACGTATGCACGCGACGTGCCGTATATCGCGCGCTGCGCCCGATCACGCCTCGACCGCCAAGAATCAGAAATTCAAAACTCAGAAATTTAATGATCCCGGGGCCGCCTCGTTTCACGCTTTGTTATTCTTCTCATTAAGTCGGCTCGCAATTTAGCTGCTTTTTCAATACCGGGCTATTGATGCCGCGGGGAAATTGATTAGAACTTATTTTTTACCCTTTCCAGTGAAATTTTGCTGATTGATTACGTTCCTTTCTTTCTTTTCTACCTTTTTTTTTTTATCTACGTATGCCCGGTCCTCTCGATAATATATTTTTGTAAATTAAAGTGGCAGCGCGACGCGTGTAATCGTGGAATAATTCATTTTTCGTCGTTAGCGCTTCAGAATGGAGCGATGATAAATTATTAAAAGCGTTCGCAATTATTCCAATTTAATTATATACATATAATTGTTTGACGCGCGATGCATTTTGAAGTTTCAATTTAATGAAAAAGTTTTGCATTAATTATTACTATGTGCGACAGCGCGTCGCGGGAAAATGCTAACGAAATAACATACTTTGCGCGTTTTTCGTTCCGTCTGTTTTTTTCTTCTTTTTTTTTTTCGAAAAAATAACGCACTTTGTAATTAAAAATATAATATTTGTTGTTGTAGCAAATGTGTGTGTAGTTTAACAACGCGAGCATCGACACCAAACGTGTGTAGTTATTTTCAGAACCAATAAATATTTTTTACTTCATCCGACGTGTACTGAATTTCAATTTGGCTTCATGATTAATGGCGTTACGTAATTTTTTGTTCCTCCCCTCGCCTCCCTTCCCATCTCCGAAAACAATCGCAAATGCTATTTCTTCGTTAAAATTAATCATATTAATGCAACTGAATTGTCATAACCGTGCAGCGCAATCGCGTTTTTCATCCAAACGAAATGGAAAATTTGAAATATTAGACATTCGATCATCAACTCGCAGCAAATAAAATTAAAATCAAGGGAGGATCGTAGGAAGTAAATTATTTTTATTATTAGATTCAACGCAAGTGTGAACTTCTTGTATCGGTTCCAATTACGCGAAACTATTCCGTTCACCCGCCGATGATGGCGATCCGCGATAAAAATTTGTAAAATTGAACGTGCAAAGCTCGTCGTAGTTGAGCGTATTAAAACTTCGGCACACATTGACATTTCATTTAGTTTTCAAGCAATGAAAATTCAGATTTTAATTAGACCGTCATGCAAGTTCCGGTAATAATGCATTTGCCAGAAGAAGCGGGGGAAATAAGGAGAAGGTAAGTGGTGGAGAGGGAGAGCGCAGGGGTGCAGGTTTTTAAATAAAAGTTTTCACGGTTCGCGCGAAGACGACGCCATCATGTTTTCTTGACACCCTCTAATGCCGACTAATTGACGCAGGGTGGTAAGCGAAGATGGCGGACCTATTACACTTTCAATCTCGAGGCCTGGCCCATCGCCAAAGCCACCCCACACGGAATCATTCCCCTTCGGCCGTGACGTCGAAATGAAATATGTCCTAAAATCTAACAGTTATTTCGTACGATCAGACAATCAAATGAAAGTTGGGCGCCCAATGAAACGTCGGCACGTCGTTTCTGCTTCGTTACAAACTTACACGCTTACGGCCGAGCTCCGCACCGAAACGGCCGACTTTTCGACGGCTCGCCAAGTACGGCCACGTACGGCCGTCAAAAATCGGCGCGCCAAAATAAACGGCCGATGACTTCACCGCGACTAGCTTTCATCTATAATTTAGCGCTTGGCCAACGTCGAATAATTAAAAGATCAGTTCAATCATCCGGCAATTATTAATCAGTAATTATGCAGTCGTAAGAATAGCGGATTCGATGAAATGACGCCCGTGAAATGCGCGAGAAACAAAAATCGAGCCTTTCGGATTGACGGGTTCGACTGTCGAACATTCAAGTAATAAAAAGTATTACATCGCGATGAATAATTTAGTTGGTTCAAATGAATATGGTTTATTCTTTGCTGAATAAATTTAAAACGGTACTAAGTATGTGTTTTTTGGCGACGAGTGGAATAATTTAATTGTCACGAATTGGATTAAAGTTAATTGTCGCGAGTGAATAATTTAGTCGTTACGAAGACGATTGAATTATTTATTGGGGGTCGGCGGAATATTTTTGCGCGAGTGAAAGAGAAGAAGATCCGGATGAGGGAGACAAAGCATTTCGATTACGAAGATGCTATTACGCGGATAATCCGTCGCGGAAAGTCAGAGAAATAGTCTATCGTCATTGGGGCGACATACGCCGCAAAGCAAGGGGTCGTCGTGCCGGATTTAAGGGTGGAAGGTCGCGTTCGACGATTTGCCGATCTCGCGCCAATGACGGCGGGCGTCGCGAAAATTGGTGTGAAATGCGCCGTCGCCCTTTCGCCGACGACTTATTTCCCATTTTGGCGCCCTACGGCGACGCGTCCCCGGTACTTCGTCATCTCGATTTTCTTCGCCCGCGACCTTGATGGAGAGAGAAAATGGCGTTGCCAAACATGGCGATCAACCTGTTCCCGAGGCGAAGTTTAATATAGCGTAAAAATTTTAGTCGTCAGTCTTATATTTTAGATTTAAAAAAATTACATTTAAGGATAGAGTCTTTACACAGAAAACAAATTTACTGTATTGCACATACACGCACTCATATATTGTCGAGGCACGGTGCATCAAGATTTTATTTGATACAATTTAAATAAAAAAATGTTTTGGCAGACTTAGTGTCAGACCCGGAAATCGCGTTGTCATTTTTGCTTCTAAAAAAGGAACAACGTCGGCAAAGCAGTTAGATGTGTTACAACCAACATCTCGAATACATGCAGAAAAGTTGATTATAAAATATAAAAAAAATCAGTTTGTATCCTTCAGATGATTTCTCAAAACTGTCGCAGTAAGTTTGCTTCTCGTACACTTGTAGAAAAATTCTAACTTTTTGTCACATAGAACCACTGTTCGGTACTGTATGGAAGTCGTTCACAAGCACTTGTTAACACATTCCGCAAAATCGTTTTTATAATCGACCAAGACGTTGACAAATTTCATCCATCTACTGATTTGATTTTTCTTCTTCTTCGCCGTCTTCGACTCCCCGTTCATTGTGCCGCTAATCACTTTACCGGTTCGACCCGTTACGGCTAATATTGTATTATCTGATTTTGCGTGGCGGTTTATAAATTTTCCTTCGACATTTTTTCCATTGCCGTCCGCCTTGCTCACGGCTCTGCCCTCTTCCGACGATCTTCCCAATCAGACCGAAGCAATTCGTCGCGTTAACCTCGTTACTCGGCGACAGTGGCGCCGCCGCAGCTTTCTTCAATGTCCATCGCTCATCCTTGTCATTTTTGCCCTGCCGCGTGATTCAAACTGGCCGCGCTCACTGTTACTCGTCTTGTTCGTTTCCGCGAGCGCCCTTTCATTAAAGATCGCTCAACTTTCCCGACTCCCGACTCGCCGGAGCAACAATTTATCAAAGCCTTATTATATTTTCGTTTGGATGAAAAAACGACTCGATGACATTCCGGGAATGTTAATCATTTCACTTTTTCATCAATAAGGGTATCGAGTATACTTTCTTTGTTGCTAATTTTTTTTATTTTCTGTAAAAATAAAAGAACAGGTCGCAAGGATCGGGGAAGGAAGAAAATGTCGAAACGAAACGAGTGCAAATAAAACGCGAGGCGGGGGTGGCCGACGGTTGCCTTATTCCAACCGGTCCGATCGATATTCGTAAATTAAAACTTTGAATTAAACGTAACTGAATATATTTTGCAATCCAGTCGATAATAATCTCAAGTATTGGATTTTCGATTTTCACGTGTAGCTTTCATTAAACCTTTTGTGAAGTGCCGTTGTCGCGAGCTGCGTTTATGCGATGTAAATAACTGCCGCGGGAATTGAAAAAGCGAATAAAACAAGGCGACTGTGAGCCTTTTCCAATAAACCCGCCTCGATCTTAAAACGGTTCAGAGGCCGCGGCCCGTGGCGGATAATAGCCGTTGACAGCGGTACGCTCGTGCGCGGCCGAAAATCAATTTCCGATTGATGCATTTATGCATCGGCAAAAAGTGCGCCGGAATAAAGTGCCCGGGCATATTTTTATGAACGCGCGTCGGCCGGCGAGAGTTGGCTGCCGGAGCGGGGGGCCGGGGAAGGAGCAGGGCTGTATAAAAATGCCTTTGTTATTATGCAAACATGTTGTGTAACCTATCGTAATATGAATACAAATTGCAAATTTGGCAACTGAAACTCCCGACTTTTGTCCCGACGAAATCGTAAAACGCCGCTCGAAAAATGCACGTCGATTCGTCAAAAGGGTGGACAAATAAAGAGCGGGAATAGGAGAAACGTGGTACAAAGCGCCGTGAAAAATCGAAAACAGCAGGAGAAGAAAAAGGACAGAAAAACGTGGGAAAACAAGGCCGTAGAAACAACCGGCCTCTCGCGACGCGACTCGAGGAGCCGGCATTTTTGTCACGTCCTTTCGCTTCCGTTTCTTCGAAATGACGAGCTTCCGTGAACCGTAAGTCCGCCGGAAACAAGTCGAGGGGGAGGGTTGAAGTGGTCCGACAACGAAGATACAACCTGGAATCGGTAAAACGAAATGGAGCAAATGAGTTGTACCGGGGTCAGGAGGGGGGGGGGGATGGCAGTCGCGGCAAGATCGCGCATCCAATATTCTTCTCGGTCGGCGTTCCAATCGAATTGTCCGTTAATTGAAATGATTAATTGTCTCACCTCGGTCCGCTGGCGTCGGCTCGCCGGCTGATTGCTTATTTACAAATAGGAAATTCGAAAATGTGCAGAATCACGGCGCGCCGTGGGAGCGGCAGACGCGGACGCCGGGGCATAAAAGGACGGGGAAAATAACTGGAGCGCGCCGGGGGCCGACTGCTGACACTCGTTGGCGCGAATCCGGCGCGGGAGGTTGCAATATTGTAGGATATTACGAATTTGCTATTTTCCGCGGCAGCCGAATTGAAACTGGATTGTTAATTACCCCGGTAATTACCCCGTCCGAATTGAAGTAGCTAGAAATCGAAGTTAGTTTGCGAGCCGTGGAGAAAGTTGCACTGAACGCGCGACCCTTACACATGCCGCCACTTTGCAATACGTAGGCTCGAGCCTTTGTTTTCGTCTTTCGACCAATCACGCCGTCCGGTGTTTACGTCCGTTCGCCGACGAGACGCCAACATTCGAAGCCGTAATTGAATCACCCGTCGGCTTTGACTGGTTTCGGTAACGAGCTAATGGTCACTCAAAGCTACGGAAAAAAAAGTCGGCAGCTTTGTCACGGGGGTTTTAAAGTCGCCGTGCCGATGTATCAAGACTCTTCCACGAGCTTTGAGTGGCAAAGGTGTTTCTATGAATTTGATTACGCCGTTGGAGTATTAAAAGGCCGGTGGTCATTTTCATTTAGTCGGAGTTTAATCGAGGATGACGGAAGGGGGAGGGTGAAGGTGGGCGGACAGAGGAAATTATAATGGCTCGTTTGAATTGTCGAGATGATCTAATTTGGGAAAGATGGTGAAGTGTTTTTATTGATGGCGAGTTTTGATGTAAAATGCTTCCGTTATGGCTATCGCCAGTCGTTCCGACACTGAGTTTGTCAGTTTTCGACAGCAATATTTTTTTATGATTTATATATTTAATAAAAATGGATGGCATTAAAGTAATGCAAAATGGTGATAAAATATATTTTATATGTTTGATTTATATGTCATTCGAAGAGACGTAAAATTACTCGAGTTTTATAGCCAACATTGACGAGGTCGGATAAAAAGTACAGCGTGCGACTAGTATCACGGGGAAAAGTGTTTCTTCTGTCTTTCCGAAACTCGCGATTCCGGGTTTTGAATTCAAGTTCCATAGACATCAATTGTCGGCATTAAGAAAAAGCAATTAAAAATTTTATTACTTTTTTTATCGTAATTATATAATATTTTTTTGTTTCGTATTATAAACCTTCTCTCTTCATTTCAACATTTCTCTAAGCTAAATTCCAAGACATATTAATCATCTTTTCATTGTCACAATTTATTCGTTAGATTTGTTTGTAACAAAATAAAAAAAAAGATTTGTAAGTTAAAACAAAAAGTAAAAAAGTTGTAAAAAAAACTGTCAATGTCTGTTTACCACACGCAACACAAAATTGAGTTGTGATCGAAGCGTCCGAATGGAGGTGGGGGTGTGAAACGGCGGTGAATCGCGGCGTCGAAAAAGGCCGCAAACCGAACCACTGTTGCTCGGCCACGAGGTGACGGTAAATAACGGCATTAACGGTCGGCGGGAAAAGTAATAGAATTTGAAAGCGGGCTCGGAGCGATGGAGCCGGGCGGCGGGTGGGTCCCTCGTCGGTCGGTCCAATTGGAATGCAGAATCATACCGGAAATGCCGAGTAATGCGCCAATCCGAATCTGGGAATGGTTAGGGGCCTCGAATGATTAGGAATGCACGCAATAACCTCTGATTAATGTGATCGGTGTATGCCGTGGCGACGTAGGCTGTCGGCCGGCTAGCTCCGTCCTTTGGCTTGCGCGAGCCTCGGCTCTGCGCGCACCCCCGGCCGCGGCCACATTCACACAGGCCTATTTTACGTGCCCCTCTATCTCGGCGCGCGTGTACACACTTTCGGTCAAACAGCCGTGCACGGCAACCAGCCGAGCTCCGTGCATCTTCGTCCAATGGCGAGCTCCGGCGGAAAGCAAACCACCACCGCGCTCGCCGAGTCACCGGAGGGAGAGGCAGATAAATGAGGAAGAGAGACGCCGGCGTCGTGGAGCGGGGCATGCATTTACATAAATACATAATGCGAGCGCATACAATGTTAGTGCTATGCTGTCAATTCTACCCTCGCAGCCAGGCAATTCTGAGTTATGCCGGGACAACGTTGCCCTATGGCGGCGCAACCCCCCACACAAGTCCCCCTCCCCCTCTCCCACCGCCTTTCGTTCACCGGCCTCTTCTCTTTATCGCGTTCTCTCGCTCGTTCCCTCCCTCCCTCCTCCCCCGCCTGCGCCACTGCCAATTTACAACCGCCCTCTGTCTTTCGCCGCCTAACGAAATTGCACTCCATCCGCCGAATTTTATTGTAAATACCGGTCTTAGGCGTAACTACTTGCGCAACATCGCCGCCGCACCTGCATCTTGTTTGCGTGTAAACACGACTCGCGAATGGCGGGATGCACGTCGCAGGAAAAAGATTCGTACGGCTGCTGCGATGCCAAGACGTGATTAATAGCTTCTCCTTGCCTCGTTCGAAGGCTGCTTTGATGAAATGAATTGCCGATTTCTTTGCGGACCCATTTTTTCGCTGCTAATTATTTCGACAACAATGCGAGGATTATTCTGTTGGACGGAGATGGATCGAAGGTGGAAGCAAATAATTATAAACTAACGAAAATACGTTGCACGGTTTTTGTTGTCGTGTTCAATAGTGTATGTAAACGATGACGGTGCATTTTAAGCCTTTGGTTGAAATCGAGGTTTAGAAAAGTATTTTGATTCAATTGAAGCTATGAAGAAATGAATACATTGGATTGAAATTTAATTCGTGAAGGAAAATTAAACAGTTGTAATGACTATTGAATTGTTACTTAAAACGATAAACTTATCACTCTTGCTTTTATTATAATTGAGGAGTTAAATATGTTTAATGTGAAGAATGTAATATGCTTAATGGCACAATAAACTTTGACCATAGAGTACATATAAAACAGAGATCGATTGAATTAACGGTTAAATTTAGTTTTTTGTCAATTTTATTAAATATTTTGACGGGTGTCGTGAGACTGATTTTATACCTGCTGATCAATTTTGCCAAACTTATTTACCGAGTAAAAAAATTATTTTGACGGTTTGATAAATAATTTTAGTAGGCGCTCATTAATCCAAAGTTATTTCCGAGTGTAACGTCGTTGAGTTCCATTTTGCGCACGAGAACGAATTATCGAGTTGTAAAAGTTATAGAAATTTTCATGCAAGATTGTTTAATTCTTCGACTTCTTCGAAACAATTTGGCCCGCAGAAAAAGTTATTCATTTATTAAAACCAATTTCACCTCAGCGTTTTCGGTTTATAATGTATCATACGTAAAATTACTTGGCTTTTCTTATCGCTGTTGCGTATTCAGACGCAATGTGAAATTGGAGAATTAAAAATAAGCCAACCAGTTTGCAATACGCGCGGAGGAAATGCGAAATTTTATTGGTTTGTGAAATTTGCATTATCTATTCATTGTGCATTATGCCGCACACCGTGCTCTTAATAATAAATACTGCAAAACTGTAATGGATTCATTAATAATGAAACTCGCCATGTATCAATCGTCATTCTTATTGGAAAATAGTTGAAATGCACGAGGCGACGTAACAATTTTGCGATATCGCCGAGCGAAGTTTGATGCGAAGTAGCGACGATAGAAGTTGAGTAGAATTAAATGTCGGCGCGGAAAATGCTGAAAGGACCGTGACTGGTGAATTAACGTTTATTCGGACGTGACGTGGGCCGTACTTTTCTTGTTTCCCCTCGCCGGTGTAATTAATAAAGCAAAACGCACATCGAGAAAACTCTTGGCTAATTCATGCACGTAACTACTAATATCTTTGGATAATAGATGAATTTTATTTTAGCTCACAAGTTATAGCGCAAATCACTTATGTATGTGCGGAATGACTCTCATAAGTTACTTAACTTTACCGTGTATTTATATTTAGTGGAAGCCAATTTATGTATAGAAGCATTGTTCTAAAATCAATATATAACAATCAATATGTGATCTCAATTTTTCTTCTCTGTTCCTCATGTACGTTGAGGAAACAGTTTCGTTGATTTTAGACAAATTTGTTCGACTGGTTAAATTTTTTATACCCGCACGTTGAATTTGTACTGACGTTTCTATTTTATTCATCGGCGCCATTCTATATCCAACCGGATGAAATCATTTTCAATTTATCGAAAATCATATTGACTTTCGAACCGCGCGGCGCGCATTATTTCGTAACTCGATCATTCCTTATAATTATTTTCTCATTTCATAAGTAAAACATCTCGAGTTTGGCGTATTGCGAAAAGCACGGTCTTGTATACCGTTTAATCAAGATTCAAATTAAATTGATCGCGCAAAAAGTAACAACAAACTTGTATTAGAAATACGCCTGCTAAAGATATCGCGTACAAAATAAACGAGACAGCTACAAATGTATGTAAATATTCTTGTTTTAATATTATTCTTTTTTTAATATTTTATACATCCGAGGTACAAATCCGTTTCAGTAATAATTTATTATTCCAACTTGATGAAGTACATTAAATACGTAATTTTTTCGAGATACTGAACCTGCATAAAATATTAAATAATCGTTTATTGATTTTTATACAAATAAGATATTTGTTAAATTATTTAAAACAAAATTATACAATGGACGGATAATTTGATATACAAAATAATACGGGACGTTTCTTCATAAATTAAATTAATTTAGCTTTGTAATAATAAAAATATAATTAAATAAACAAGCTACTGCAGTTGCGATGATAAACAGTTATATATTTATTACTCCAGATTTGCAATAACGCGATTAATACATATAAACACGAGAAACACGTAACAATTTGGAATCATTGCAGCGGGGTAGGTTTTCGAATTGCGCGGAAATAACGCGCTGAAAGGCGAGATTGCGGCGACTCGCGGTCGCTAAATGCAACGTGTGCGCCACGCAAAAGTTGTTATTTATCGTAAATCCGATTGTGTTTTCTTCCAAGGAATTCCAGGCCGTCTAAAAATATCATGACAACGATCAATAACCCGCGGTAATTTTCTTCCATGCTCTCGTAAATAACGAGAATAATATTACGAATAACTTTCCAATCCATAAATAAGTAACGCGTCCATTAGTCTTGCACGTAACATTATTTTAACGCGAAAAAAAGACCGGCGGCTGAAAAACGTAACGCTTAAATAAAACATGGCCCGACCGCGGTGCCCCGCTGTTTGTGGCTTTGTCATTTTTACGCGCGCGCTTATTTAGTTTTATTCATCTTCGCGAATCGACGGAACAAACGTAAACATATGCGCAAGAAAAAGGAAACTAAGAAGCGGACAAAAAAGAGGGAGATCTAGTAATGAAAGAAAAAAAAATCGCTCCTCGAGATGGGATAAATTATTCGCAGGCTTTCGAGTTTGTTTCGCCAAGTTGTCGGGCATGTTTTATTAAAATGTTTACCTCGATTTTTCTACATATCAAATTCGCCAAGGAAATAACTGCGCGCACACCGGCAAAACTTGGGCCGATCTCGGCGGATGAAATGAATTATGAATTCGCGTTTTATTAACCGCGCGAGAGCGTTTTTCCGTAACGATAAATGAAACGTCTATTAGAGCGTCGCGCGCGGAAAACGGAGCCGCGGATGAATGAACGGACGGGCGGCTGGAGTCATGCATGCATGAATTCTAATATTGTTTGTACAAGGGACGTGAATAAAGTAGCGCGACGGGCACGCGCGAGGGCCGAACGGGCCGCGGACCGGGCGAAAGAAGCCGCCGCGAGATTATATGTGCGAGAATTTTAAATTTCATTTACTATTGCATGCATTTTGCAAGCGAATGCTCGGCTGTTTCGCGTTAACGCCGAAGACCAGAGTCGGTTGCCGCTGGCGCACATTGGTCATTAATAACGGATGGACGCAATTCTTTGAACGCTCAATATTTGAGCACCGGGAATGGTTTTAAGTTTTTAATATTTAAAACCAACTCGCTTCTATTTGCTCGCCGGCATCGTAAAGAATTCACGCATTACGCGAGGCCGCTGGGAAATCTTAAAATATGTTTTATTTGTTATCCACATCGCCTAAGGATCGCGAGGGCCGACCGGCCGAGCCTAATTGCACGGCGAAATCGATAGCCAGGACGGACCGGGTGGAAGTCGCGGATCGACCGTCAACCGCGCACCTCGGCTCCGTTCTTTCCTCCCGAAGCTCCGTCGCTCCGTTTTCCCGCGAATTCCAATTATGCCGCCGGACGATTTATTATCACCAAAGCGACGGCCAATTTCGCCGTTTATACCGTTATGGATGATATCGCTGACGATTCGAAATAATTAAAGTTGTGAATTATTTGTTATTTTTTCCCCGCGTTTAACGCGGCCGTTAAAAATTGCTTGACGTTGCAATTAAATATGGAATAGCTGGGACGAAGAAAAATCGTATGATTTGAAAACTTCTGCTTTCAAGTCCTAGGAGAAAAGTGTCAACTACCTTTTGCAATTAATGTTTATTTGTTTTGTAGTTTCAAGTCATCTTACAATATGCAATGAGTTTGTGACGCTGAGAAAATGATGTTGTAAAATGTACAGTGATCGGAAGAATCTTACTAAAATTGGATATTTTCTCAGCGTAGAAATAAATTTGTTCATAAAAATTAGAGCTTATGTTTTATCAAACATTAAATTAAGTATTTTAATTGAAAATCCAAACTCGATTTCAATGATTGTTTAAATTCGTTACAAACAAAGATAACAAAAAATCTCACTCGCAGACGAAGAATCGATAAACTTTCCAACACATTCGAGTTTAGAAAGTTGATATTGATACTAAAAACGTAAATTAAGATATTGAAAAGTTGATACAATGAGTGAAAAAAACGTCATTTCGGTGCATTTTGTAAAGTTAATTTTGATACGGTAAACGCGATTCATTTAGCTAACACAACGACAATTTCACTTGTGCGAACAGTCGATTGCATTAGCGTCTGACGTCTGCGCTCGTAATTAACGGCTGCATAACTTTATATATATTTTTGCGCCGCGGAAACAACAGCGAATCCTGCAGATAACTTCTGTTATGTGATATAGCCATTATACGCTAAAGTTTACAACACGTGATGAAGTTACTGTTTAACCGTATTACGTTGTGAATAACTTTATCACCGAGTGGACAATACATATTGAAATTAAGGAACGTTAATTGTAGTTACCAACTATCTATCAGAGGAAAGACGCGCGCTTCGCCGACGAAATTAGAATCAACATGAATCTCGCGTCGTCGACGTAATAAACAATTACAATGCACTCTAATTACACTTCGTCAAAACATTTTTCCCTTATCTTATTTTCGCCGACGCGAGAACGCGGGCGAAACCGTGGTTCTCCGATTTCACCTCGGCGCGTATAAATAAGTCGGACCTCTTGCCGAAAACATTGATGGACCCTCGACGAGCTAATGCTCTAATTAGAAAACAATCCCGCGACTCGGGAGCTGCATTTGAGAATCGAACGTTTCAAGATACGGTCGAACGGTCAGGAAAAAGGAAGAAGTCCTTTCGCAAACAACGCGCGAAAGGCGGTCCGTCTTTCCGCGCGTCTGCGACTCTGCAATAACACGTCGGACGGTCTCATTAAATTGACGAATTTCGCCCGGCGGCGTATCAGCCGCGTCCATTTGCCGTCGCTGTTCGGCGTCTCGCTAATAAATGCGTCGCATAAAATATATAACATTATGTTAATGTTTCTTAGTTTCGTTGGCAAGTTTTGCCGCGAGAACCGAGAGGCGCAAAGTTGGGAGCGCGGGCGCGCGCGCGCGCCAACGAGCGAGAGGAGCCGCGTGAATTATTTATCAAGCCAGTTGCGCCGGTATCAGAGATGAGTAATGCGATGTATAAAACTTTCATCATACGTGCAACTATAATACATAATTTCATGTATTGCGCGCGCTGTTTCGGGACACCGTGAAATTTCGCGTATTGTTATTCGGTATTCATGAACGGAATCAATAGCTCGTGATACACAATAATCGTATTTAGCTTTTCACCTACAAATCACTGTTAATTGAACGAAACGAATCCGGCCTGGCGCGTCAAGGCGCCGCTGACTTTTCACGGGACGTTTCGCCAAGAAACAATGTTTCTTGGTGGCAAAAGCTTTTTCCCCCGCGAATCCCATTTGTCGCGCTAATTAGGCTTTGATTATGGCAATTTTGTATTGTCGATCGCCAATGATTGGTTCGCTTGTTTTCGCGACGGAAAAATGAACACTCAGTTTCGGCACGTCGTTTTCAATGTAGCTTGTTACGCGCGACACAATGGACAAAGAATGGCACACGGGTTTGTTGCCCCCTTCTCCTCTTTTTTTAAATTCTTTTTTTTTCATTTCACTCGCACGAAAAAAAGTTGCAATTTTTCACCCTCGAATAATAAAATTATTATTGACGAATGAATAAGAGGGGCGGCTGTGAGGTGACTAGTCGGGGGTGGCGCCGCCGCTGGCGGTTGTTGGGTATTGGTGAATTGCGATGTTGGCCGAGAGCGCGCGTACCGAGTAGCCGGCTATTTTTAATATTTAAAATTTAATTTATAAAATGCCGCCGACCCCGCTTGAATATGCACCTCCTTTTGCTCGAGCTTCCTTGCCCCGCGTCCCTCGATCGCGTGTACTTGTCTTTCACTTTTATTCTATTCAAATTGATATTCTATTATGACAAAGTGCAATGGAATCGACATATTCGCAAAGTACCACTGGTCTTTCATTTTTCCACTCGTCTTGCATTTTTCTCTCTCTCTCTCTCTCTCTCTCTCTCTCTCTGTACGATGGATTCTGAAAACTATTTCTCAATGTAAAATCTTATGTAAACAGAAATCCCGACGAAGGGGTTAATTGCCAAATCAAGTGGTATAAAACTTGGAATTTTAATAATTCCTTGGCTGGAAAATCAATAACCAGCGAAGGTGAAGCGAAACAGTTAAACAAGCGACGTAGCGAAACGTTCGACGACCGGCTGGCCTTATTTAAAATAAAATTTAACGTCCCGGGCAATTAATATGCACGATTTGAATAGGAAATGAAAATCTGCATCATTTATGCGAAATAATCGGGGTTGACACGCTGATTTAAATAAAGAAGCAGCTTCCTCGCGAAGGCACTATTTCTGACCGGTCGGTTCCTCATTCTCGCGTCAATTAAAAAGAGTTCCATTGATTTGCGCGGGAAAAACTTATTTATCATAACTGAATTATGGAAGCATCTGAATGAATTTCTGCCATCAGCGGTGCGTAATAATTTTTTAATGCCTCCATTCTCCGAGCCGGCTGCCTTGTGTGCGTGTGAATAATGTAACAAATTTCTTAACTGATAAATGATTCAGAGCCGAGCCTTCTCCCGCCGGTTGTTTCTTTCATCCTTGCTGCGGAATGAATAATCAGACCATAAGTAGAAAATAACTATTCTTCGTCAGACGAGCTCTTAGCCCCGCCAGCCGACGAAAAGTAACGTTGGCTGGTGCACCGCTGCCGCCCGGCACCTTCCTCAAACTTAAACTCGGCAGTGCACTTTGGGCGTCGCGTATATTATACACGGGTCATACTTCGTTCGCCTTGTGTGTACCTAGTCCGATAAATTACGAGCAGCTGTGTAACTTTGGCACTTTGGACAATAGCTTCGGGCTTCAAACCGGACCGCTCTTCTCGAAGCCGCCGCATTTCTGTTGCCCCCGACCGACTCACGACGTTAAATACTTCCTAACTCTTCGGTATCTTCTTCGCGTAAAACTGGTCAAAAGGCACAAACTAGAAGACGAGACTAAAATTTTCGGCCCAAAAATTGACTAATAATATAATGTAATTTAATCATACATGTAGATTAATTTGAATGAACTTTTCTGAAATGAATTTATGCAGTTTTAATAATAAATTTACATTAAATTTTGACTTTGTTCACTGTGTATATGTAGTTCCAATAAATAATAGATCCACATTGCATTACAGAATTTCATGACTTTATACTTTTAATATCTTCCTAATTTACCAATAATTCCAGCAATATTCGACAAAGGAACATTTTTAATACTACACTGTCGCAATGGTAATGCATTTTTAACCAAAGAACAACAACAAAACGAAAGTACAGGGACGACGAGAAACGAGGCGCAATCGAGTCGAAGAGTCGATCGGGCAGCTCGGGGGTCGACCTTTGACGCCGGGGACAAATGAAAATAGTTTGCGGCGCGTTTGAAGCGACTCGGCCGGCGGCTCTTTTGTCGAGGAATGCGTGATCGCTGTCGATGGCTGAAATCGATGCCGGGATGTCTGTTTTACACAGGTAATTCCATCGGTGACGTATCGAGGGAGGCGGCCGGCTCGGTGTGGTCGAAAGGAGTGGTTCGCCTCAAACGAGCGACGTGTCTCTAATCCAACACCATTTAGCTTGCATTGTATCGGATAAAGGGAACAGCGGCGCCGCAACACCGTGCATCGCTCGCGCTCCCTCGCTCCGTTTTCCTCCTCGTCTTTCCAGTGTACATTGCCGTCTTCGTCCCGCCGACCCGCAGAATCAATTGCGGTCGTCATGGCTACCGTAATGGAGATCCAGAACGAGAGGGTGCCTTTTCCACGGGAGCTTGACCGAAGCCGGCCGCGTGGTCCCCCGCGACAATCAAAGACCGCGCCAAGTGCCGACAAAGTCCGCTGGCGAAAGGTCCCGAAGTCAATTCAACAGCCCACCTCACTGTTTCCCGAGGTCCCAACTTTTTCTTACCATCGCTCCCGCTTTTGACGCGCCAATTTGCAAATCGAGCACCGGCAACTTGCAGGTCACTTTATTTTCTCCCTTAAACTGCACAATTCCGCGCGCTTGTTTACGCGAGCAATAACTTTCGCTCGTTTTCTTTTCCCTACAACCAATCCTCTCGTCTTTTTTGTCGGCATTCAAACTGCACCGCAAGAACCCCCCCGAACCACGCACGAATTTCGAGCGCGCCGCTTCTGGCTGCGAAAGGGTCGCATCACGCGATCGCCGCTATCAACCCTTTTCTCCGAAATCAAATTGGCGCAGCCCCTACCTTCCGCTACGACTATCTGCCCCTCGCCAGGAGCCCCCCCCCCCCCCCCCCCCCCCCCCCCCCCCCCCCCTCCCCCCCCAGTATCTGTCCACCCCTCGGTCTGTGCTCCTTTCCCTTTTTTTGTCGCGTCCCCCCCCCGTCCGTCCCTTTTCTCTTTTCACTGCCCCCGCGCTCCTGTCTCGTCGTGCCTCTGGTATGTAGTTGTCCGAAGTCAATACAACAGAGTCGGGAATGGCATGAACCGCACGCACTGCCTCGATGCAGTGG
>JABFOV010000543.1:0-36404 GCA_022817685.1 Aradophagus sp. ZL-2020 | reverse complement strand
AAAAAGTGCCATAGTTACAACACTTACGCGAAAGGCTTTGCCACAAGTGCTGTAACTATGGCACTTTTTCTTGTAATGTATTGAAAAAATATATATGTAACTATAGTACTATTATGAAAACATGATTTAGTGAGGACGGACTGCTAAAACTATAGCACTTTTTCCAATTTATTTTTCTGCGTGTACTAACGTTTACGATGTTTACTAGACCAGTCTTTCAATTCGTCATTCACGTATAACAGTACTTTCCACGCAACATTGCATAAAAACTAAAAAGCTGCCAACATATGCTATTTCTCGACTTGTCCCAGCTTTACGTGTCAGTCTAGTAAATTGCAATAAAAATTTTTTCTTCATATAGCTTCGTCTCCAAGTCACTGTAATATTTATTACATCTTTCAAATGGAAACGTCAAACCACTCCAGGGTATTTTTCTATTCACGTGACCATAAAATGATAATAATAGAATTGTTTGTTTGACCGTTACAGAGCTTTTTGGAAGCGAATTCCAAATGCTGGTGGAATGTGGCACTCGTGGATGCGACGCGTCAACTGAGATATAAGGGACACGTGGCACCGGGGGTACTTATGGTAGGCGGACCACCCTGCGCTCTCGAGGTTTTGAGAGCCGCTTGGGCACGCAACGTCCTCCGACCACCAGCTGATCACGCAATTACCTGCCTTGGTAAGTGCCTTTCCACGTCAAGTGCTCTTTCTCTACTTTCCCTTTTAATTACAACGACCAATTGCTGGGCATTTAACATTTCAACTACGTCCCGAGAACAATCGACTGCGGGGTCGTAACTAAGCGAGCTTGCAATTAATTCCTCAAATGTGTTACGTTTCGAAATGTAGTCTCATGAAAATGACGTTTCGATAAACCTGGTCGATGAATTCCTGTACAATAGTTTACCAACTACTGTAACAAATCATTTATTTAAAGTAGGAAATCAGATTAAAATCGTCGGAGTTATGACATTAAGAAAAAAAATTGTCAATTTTCTATTATTATTATTATTATTTTTTTTTTTATATATATAAATTCAATTGAATACTGTTTGTTACTGAAATAATAGCTTCAGCTTCATCATATTCGTCTATCGTATCTCATATTCGTTTATCTACACTAAAAGACGATCAAAAATAAAAAAAAAAAAACATTTTACGTACAAAACTGCCTTAGTAATCGTTGTTTGAAATTTGGGGTCCAATTGTACCCCACAATATACTTAAAAGTGAAAAAAATCGCGATATATGTGTAGGGTTAACACCAAGTAAAGTAACTTCCGACGTCTATTCACACAGTACCTTTTTCTATCTGATTATCTCAGAATTGAATACATTTTCATTTTAATTCAAACGTTCTAATCTTGCATCAAGTAAACTCTTTTAACCCTGCTTTGTTCATTTAATCGTTGAAATTTATTTTTTAATTGATGATAAGTTTGACAATCCACGATCGCCTTGTGATTTCCCATGGTGATCACAAAATGATTAACACCTTTTTTCCTCGAGGTGGCACCTCGCGCCGAGTTTACGGCGCCTCTGCTTATCGCTTTTTCTTCCTACGCGTTTCCACTCGCACCCACGTCCGAGTTTCTTCTCATGCGAGCGACGCTTATGCTAATTAATACACGCGGCGGACTACCCGTTCCGTCTCCTCGGTGCTTTTTCGCCCCCGACTTGAGAAAGACAAGGCCGCTCGGGATCCTTCCGCGTGCGTGCATTATGCCACCATACCGCAGATCCTGATTCGCGGTGATATCATGCGAATTTATTCCTGCGACTGAAATAACTTCATTGTTCGTTTGAAACAATGCTCGAATTTCCGCGACTCTAATGTACACACGTTGAAATACAATTTTATTGTGGCTCCGTAATTCTAATTCGTTTAAGGGATCGGGTTCCCGTTGACCCCGTGTTATGAACGAGATCAGTAGTTTCTTGCGGATGGTGAAATTCGTTGTGTACACTACAAAAAGAAGCCTCTTATAAACTACTTAAATTAAGAAGTTTGGTAGTTTTAAAGTACTTAAAATAATAAATTTCACCAGAACGAGGAGTTTAAAACTACTAAACTTCTGAATTCAAGTAGTTTGCAAGAGACTACTTTTTCCAGTGTAACTGTCATTGACAATAACAGCTTTTAGTTGAAGAAAGGTAAAAATTGTTTTATTTTGCAGTTTCTGCGATATTTCGAGTTACTTTTATATGAAACATTCAAAATGTCTGAAAATAAATGTGCCTGAAGTTTGCCACGTGGCAAAATACCACAAGTTTTGAACTTGAGGAAAATGTTGAGATGCAAATTGCGGAAACAAATATTGAGATTTTATCTGATTCGAGAGAGCAACAGTTAATAACTTATTAGAAATAGACATTTTGGTTTGAATGGAAACAAAAAATAAAAGAGGTTGAACGAAATGTAAACAGTAGAAATAAACAAAGAAGATTAGAAAGTCGTTATTTGACCTTTGTTTACATTGTTTGTTTACATGTTTAGTGTCTTGATTTATTGTTTCCCACGAAGTATCAACTTCTGACATTTGCACCTAAAAATTTGTCCAAGCCCGAAACTCGTAGTACTTTGCCACGTGGTCAACTTCAGGCACATAAAATAAGTAATTTGTTTCTATATATCTCTATATTTGTGGGCGTAGGAATAAACCAGTTAGCTCCACTATTTGTAAAATCAAAGAAGAAAAAAGAATTTAAATCTTTTAGTACGAATGTAGACGATTGATTTTCAGATTTTCATTTTTATCAAATTTTGAAATGATTTTGAATTGTCGGTCTGATAAAATGAAAATATAATAAAAAAAGGAGTAGAATTTAGTATAAGCTCACTTTTTCGAAAAAGTGGCGTGAACTGGTTTTTACTTGCAGCTACAGATACGTCCATATGAACTACTGGTTTTACAATTCAAAAAATTCACTCTTCAGAAAAATCTTAACTCTAGGACCTAAAAGTTTGATAGAAAATTAAGAAATAACACACATTCTAAAATTTAAATTCTAACATTAACTATTTAATAGCAGTTTGTTCTGTTCGGTTCTCAATGAAAACAACGCTTTCAATAGAAATGAATATCACTTTCAAAGTATATCTATCAAAACTTCGACACATTGCTAAACGACAATAATTGCAGTAATCAATTTATATCAAGAATAAATTTTAAACCACTTTAAATCCTCTACTTTGCCTCCCATTGACGCATTCCAGTAACAGGAAATATTCCCCGGCACTTATTTACCAAACTGCACGGCAACAAATTCCGTACACCCGTTTCAGTGTAACGTATATCGTAATACCAGCCTTATAAGGACTCCGGGTATTAATATCGTCAAGATATTTCAATAACACGACCGACATTTTTGAAAGGCCAAAAGGGGATATTGAGCGTCGGTAAGTGATATATACCTAAAATCACCTCGCGCAGGACCTTTGTATAAACGAGGACTATGGTTCAAGTTACGAACACGAGTAGCAATTTCCAGCTCAATACCCTCTCACTCGATACAACCCTTAAATCAAGATCCGTACGTCGTACATAACCGTCGCGCAACGTAGCCGGTGTGTGCTTTAAACCGAACGGATCTCTTAGCTTCGGTGCCCCCGTCCTCGTCGAAGCTTGGTAATTGGCCGAGTGTCTTTAAGCATGTGAGTCGGCCGAGCTCTTTATTCTCTCCGCCTTCGCGTATTTTCTCGTCGTTTTGCAGCCACCAGCCGGTTGTTGTCGCATCGAGTTTCTTTTCCGCTTGTCCCGCGAAACTCCGCTTCCGATCAAGCTCCCTTCCAGTTTCATAACGCCGCGAATCTTTATCAATCGAAAGCACAGATGAACATTTTTTAAATAAAAATAGAGGCATGAAATAATAAACGTTATCTACAAATATTGCGGTATATTTATATTATCTTCGTCAAAGTTTAACACAGAAAAAAAGAGTTCCTGGTTTTGCTTCTTAGTTTTCATTCCGAAGCTGTCTAGTTCCTTGTCTAACCTGTATTTGGTGAATCGTTAATGTTTATTTGATTTTTTCATTGCGATTAATTGTTGCAGTCAAGTTAAAGGAGGCAGGCTGGTAAATAATTTTACGTGGGCCGCTTCCGCATTGCATCACACGGTCGGACCTTTGACGTCTAGACGCATAAAAAGGAACCCTCGGGAATTTCAGGAATCTTTACTTTTATTGGAACGGCCGAGCTTGCGGGATAAAGATTATTGATTGATCGTTTTGGCATCGTCTTGGCCAAGTTTACGAACGGATAAAAGTCAACGTGATGAAAAATTTAAGACTCCCTTGATAGTAGCATTATTTTCTTTGAATAAATAATGTTTTATATTCTTAGGTTCTTACTTAATTTTTTAAAAGTTATTATTTTTAAACACCACGTTTTCCGTAAAACAATTGTCATCAGAACATTAATACCAAGATAGAGCGATACAAATAAACCCTGATAACCTTGGCTTATTCAGTTTAAATTGTCATTAACGTAACACGTAATGCTTATTTAATGTAGTTTTAAATAGCTGTTTCCCAGCTTTAGTAAACTGCGATCTTAAATAATATAAGAAATTTTTCGACACGTACTGTAACTGTATACAATCGGAGATAAAATTCCTCCATATATTTTGGTAATTGGTCCAACATGCTCAAGGCACTTCAAAACCTCCAAAACATTTTTAATCTTCTTCTTTGAAAAGAATTATATTTTTGCATCTAGCAGGCGTTCAAATTTAAGAACTCAACAATAGCCTTATTAATCGAGCTTCAACAATACCTCGCTGATTTAAACCTGACACACGTCAGCTCATAGCCGCAAGGTAGAACGATCAGCGAAGCGAATCACTCGTGTCGCGATCTTGTCCAATAAATAGACGCTGGCGAAGCATAAAGTTTGTCAGGCAAGTTGCCGCGTGATATCGGCGCTCCGGGTGCTTAATAGGGATCGCGGCTAATGCATCTTGCTGGTAGCCCGATAATGCTCATAAAACTGGTGCACCGGGCACTGTTATGCATATAACTTCGCCGCGACACTGCCGACTTAATCAATCGATGTTGAAAGACAGTTTCCATCGCCGGCGACTTGTCTACTTTTCCTCGGCTTCTCCATTTTTTTTTCTTTCGCTCTTGAATAGCTAGTAAATTTCGCCGGATAAATGAACGCATAGTTAACTCGGCGCTTACAACAGATAGGAATGCTCGCCCGCGATCAGAATTACACGACTGGGACATTCGCTAGACGAGAAATGTGGGAGAATCCCTTGCGACTGAGGCCATTAACTGAATAGATGTATTAATTACAACGCCTCCGGTATTTAGAACTGCCATTGTTTGGGACTTTGAGTAACTCCACTGCCTCAACCTGTATTCCATCGATGCAGGCTTTTGGTCGTACTATGCAAATCGAGGATAATTGGATGTAACCGAATGCGTTTGTTTGGGGTCGCTTCGTTTCTGCATGAGATGGTCCATAAAATATGTGTACTTGAGGAAAAAGAGAGTAATACAGTAATGAAAAGAAGCAAGTGAGTTGTTAAAGGAAAATAATACATTCAATTTTTGGAGAATCCGGACTACGAAGTTGAATATACATTTAACACCCAATGTTATAGTCTAAACCTGATATGATAAAATTTACAGTTCAAAACTAGTTGAACTAAAATTTTACGTCCCTTTACTATAAGTTTTTTGAAAGTTGTTCAACAAAAAATTATTTCATATAGTCAACTGTTTACGATATGATATCGTAACTAATTTTAGCCAAGCTACGATATCGTTTTCTCGACGTAGTTACAAAAGAAAATTTGATTATTAAAGATTTAAAATGCAGATTTATAATCATAAGAAAGTTTGTTATCAAATGTTTTTAGTTTTTTAACAATGGTTCAATGGGTGGTCCGATTTCACCCTATTTTTCAAATTCTCCAACCAGGTGACCTCCAACCAGTAATTTCCGCGAACCGATAAATCCGCGTTCGTGATCGCGAAGAAATGTATTCGAAAGTTAAGTAATCCGGTACGCATTAGCCGGCATTTACGATTACGCAAGCGTGGTGGTTTGTCGATTGGCCCGGAACGTATCAATCATTTCTTCGGATTTACGGCTCTGTTAACGTGTATGGTGATTTCCGAGTAAATTATGCCGTGACAGGTACTGTCTTTTGCGGGGCCGATTGGTAGTATAATGAACACCGTGGTGTAACAAAAAACCCGTCTACATTGTGAACGCCTGGTCAAGGCGCATAAATAAAGAAATTCCGCGGAAACCCGGCAAATGACGTTGACCCCGTCGCCGTTCCGACACTTTCGAGGTTACATCAATAATTGAACTATCGTTTTCACGTGCGCCACTCGGGACCCGGGTTTCATATCCGCCATTTAAACGAAAATTATAGTAATAAACGCCGAGTGAATGAAAATTTACGCGAAAATCACTGCCCCAAGGACAAATTAAGAAGTACGCGCAAAAAGCCAGGGGAAGTGAAGATCAACGTCCTGAAATTGAAAAATGGTTCCTGATAGGTCAACTTCTCACGCCGCGTGTAACCGGTATGTTGCAACTCATCGTAAATTTCGATCATGTTTGTACGAACGTTGCGACGTAAGAAAAAAAAAAAGAAAAAGAAATTATCCGGCTGGACCTCGGCTGCAATTATAATTGCATCCCGAGTCAATTTCCCAAACTCACTCGGCGAAAGAAACCTCGGAAGTGCGTCATTCTTTCCCAGGTTGACCCCCGTGTCGATTCGTTGACAGAATTATAATTGCTAGAAAGTTAATTTATAATTGAAACAATGCGCGAAACTGAAACACGCCATCAGGGAGACGTTCCTCTGTCAACCCGAGCGCTATTAAGAGTGACTTCCACTGGATAGCCTTTTATTAGAAATGGAACGTAACCGTGACTATTTACCTCGCATAATTAGCTAATATCTGCTTATCCTTAGACGGCGGCTTAATAGTTATTGGAGGTAAAAACGCGACTAATGGATAGTAAAACTATCAATTTTCAGCCTTTAATGACCCTCTTCGCTTGTCGATAGTTGTACTTACGGCGAAACAGAATGCACCTTCCTTTTTTTTTTTTTAAAGTCGCCTCGGTTTCCCCCGCTTTCTTCTTCGTTTCTCCGCTTCGACGTTTTTCGCAACACCTGCGTGATGTTTATTATCCCTCGGCGTTCGCGTCGAATTTGTTGATGGACTTTTTTTTCATGCATCCCCATATCCTCTCCCTTTCTTCTTTCTTTCGGATACATATAATTAAGAATTCAAGCAAGTGACTTTTTTCTTGCCAACCGAGACTTGACGACCATGCAAATCGCTGTAGGCAATCATAGCCGATGCACGCCCATTGGATGAGTACGTTTCGCCGATTTCAAACTACCACACGTCCCGCGCGAATTAACATACGATGCAAAGTCAGACGTCTTCGATCATTCATCTATTTTGATGACTTACTCAGTGGTTTTTGAAAATACTCTACCATTCTTCGTGAGAAATAACTCTCTCTTAATAGAGATGATTCTTAACGCCTCTATTAATAGACTAGTGACTTTTGGAACAATACTTAAAAATTTAATAATTTTTCAAAATAAATACAATCCAGCGATTCTTTCACCTTGGGAGGATCTTACTTACATTTTGATTACTTAAGTTTCTCTTTTTTCTTCCAATTTAAAGAGTACCAAGAATTTTGAGATATGATTTGGCAGTGTTACAGATGATTATTTAATTATTTAATTATAAAATTGCGGTATACATTTCTTGAACCATTTTCCCACAGTCGCAAGATTAGAATTAAAAGTTTCAATTTTATGCTCCCAAACTGAAATTCAAAAAGACACTGATTTCTGGGAATACGATATGAAGAGTAACCTTAAAAAATTATCACTAGATTAGTACTTCTTTGAATAATACATTTAAATTAACAAATTTTTTAAAACAAGCATAATCCAGCAACTTTCTCACTTTGGGAAATTCTTGCTTACCTTTCGATTACCAAAGTTTCCTGTTCGTTCGAACTGTTAAAAGTTTCGAGGTGGACAGTGGAGGTCACTTTTAATAGCGCTCGAATTGGCAAAGTAGAATTACAATGCAAACTGCTTAAACCTTTCTCCCATTGTCAAAAATTCGCTGGACAATATTTAAAATTGTCACTTTCATCACCTATAATCGAAATGAAAAAAAGACTGACTCCTGGAAACACGATATGAGGAATAATCTGAAATAAAGACATGCGGAATTCAGTAAGTTGTTGACACTGAACCGAACCACAGCGAAGCATATAATTAGCGAGGAAAAGCTGAAAGAAGCGATCGGCGTTGCTTTACAAAGTGTTACATAGACGGACGTAATGATGCAATTAGGTTAAAAATGAGTGTACCAACTTCCCGTGTTCGTTAAAACCCGTAATAAATCATGGCTAAATTCGATCGGCGTCTCCTGGCGAAGTCGGGAGAGCTCGTTGAAAATCAACGACGGAGCGTCCGATTCGTGACATTTCTAGTCATCGCCTCGGATTGAGTAAGCGATAATTGCGCCGGCTTATAAATTAATTCCAAACGTCCCTCGGGACCGCCCACGGAAGACGCGTAGTATCACCTAATGGTTTTTCGCGCTTGTATAATAACAACCAGGCGCAGGTTGTGCACACCTTCCCGACCACTCGTTTATTTATTAATGCATTCCGAAAGGGAGTAGGCTTGCGCTTATGTATATTTGATACGCGCAACTCTCTTGTTATCTCCTTGGCTCGACCTGTCACTTTATGTCATCTCGCGGGACAAACGACGTCGATTTTTCAAACTCAAGCAAATCACGGGCAAAATGCTCGTTCAAGTTTTATCCTTCGCTTACACGGTCGGCCTTTCAAACGATATTTTTTTAATCGTCAAGCATATACGACCTATATGTATATATGCTGATAGAATATACCATATTTATTAATAATATATCGTTTATTTACTTATTTATAGTCTATATATGGACTATAGTAATGTTTTCTTTTATTTGAAGAATCATATATGGTTGTGATATAAAGTCTAAAAATTGATTGAGTTCTACGTTCATGTCAACATATCAACTTTTAGCATATATGTGCAATCATAGAAAAATCAGTTTATAATAAGTGGATTTTTCTTATTATGAGTGGATTTTCCACTTAATTTTCGGAGAAAAGGAAATTTATAGGAACAAAATCGTCCGAACACGTTTCCTCTTATTATAAAAGAAATTTCTTTCAAGATGAGTGGATATTTTCTTACGGCGAACTGAACTTTCATTTTATTAAAAGAATAACCAAATAATGTGACAGGAGTTTAATTGCTGCAGAAATATCTTAGAGGTTATGACAGATATATGTATTTACAAATTCCTGTTTACTTTACGGTATACATATAACGTATATATGGTCAATATTTGAAACAGCAGACGATTGATTGACGTCAAGATTTTCCAGAATCCAAGTAATTAATTTCGCAATTTTTGCGGCAATTATAATCGTTGATCAAACCACCAATTAAAAACAATCGAGAGGGAAAAAGAATGCGCACTAAATTGTCCGTGACCACGTGAAATTACATAAGACCGTATATCACCCGACGAAAGCCCGACAAATTTTACATTGTACGTAATAACGCGAAATCTTTATTACGTAAAATTCACGTAACTCCGTATCTTTTTGATGTTTATGTAAAGTTACGACGAAATTCAAGTAAATTAATTTTCGCTTAAAATTTATCTCCCTTCCCCGTCGGCGATCTCAGACGCGCGTCGCCCGGGACGACGATCCCTCACCCGGCTCTTGTTATTTTATCGAAAAAAAAAGTCGGCGCGTAAAATTGTCGAAATTATCAGCGCGTCGGAGTGTTTTCGGCGTCGGTTAAGGGACAAGTGGGCCAATGAAGGATCACTTATCTAAAAGGATTGCGACACCCGCGCTCGTAAGAGCTCTTCCGGCGGGCGCAATAAATTTCGGTGGGGAAAATGCCAAAACAAAAGCCGGCCGTCGCTTTCGAAAGCGCGCTTTCACCTCGTCCAATTACGAATCTAACATAGAAGCCTGGATCGAGGGGTCCGGAATCGGTGCACCGGATCTTCTCACAGGCGACACTCTCCACCACGTGCGCCACTCGCCACGTGGAAATTGCCGATCGTCGTTGAGATAACGATACGGCTGACGAAATAAAGGCACGAGCTCACGAAATTCGTCATTATCCTTGGGCGTGTTTTCGCAGTCGCGGCCCAGGAATCGGCCCGACGGTGTCGCCCCCTCGCGGCCCGTGATCACGATCGCCTCGTGCCGCTCGCATTTCGACACTCGCCCCATCTGCATGCGGAAGTGCCCCGTCGCATTTCGGTTGCTCGCGCGCCGTTTTCATCTCATATGCATTTCAAATTCGGGTTCGAGATTTCGACCGCGAACGGCTAACTACACTTCGTCAAATGTCATGAGAATTCGTTTTGCATAGCGAACGTCAGCGGCTTATGGGAAACCTGGTTAACACGCGGACAAGTGGTGTATGATTTGCGCCATTATCTCGTTTCGTCAGCCGGTTTTCCCGGTTGAGAGCCGACGAAAGGTTTTGTATACGTGGTGGAATTTTTTTTCCGCCGTCGTTACGTGTGATAGGTCGAAGTCGTGGATTGGAGGAAAAATCAAATGTTTTGATTATGTTTTACACTTTATTGAAGTTGTACTAAATTTTTGTCGAGTCATAAAAAAGATATATCTACACGGGAAGAAAAGATGAACGAATTTCTATTAGAAGGCTTTCTAATTTAGAAATTAATTGTTCCGTGTAATGTTAGATACAAGGTTTACACCGATTTGGGTGTAATCTATAATACTTTTGCAAATCGCTTATATTGAAATTGTATAAAGGGCTTGCAAAAGGTACAGATGGCAGTGGGAAAAATTGGCTATTTACTAAAATGGTCGAATTGTCCTGTCTGTGTAAGAAATTTGCAACTTTTCTTCGCAATAAATTAAAAAAAAAAAAGAAAAGAGAAATTAAAAATGCAAATTTTGTTTTTATGAGACATGGATGTATTGAAATTTTTTTTCAAAATTATTCATGTAGAATAGAACATGAAAATTAGTTTTCACTTTAAGAATTTTAGGATCATTATTTTTAAATTTTACACATTACAATAATTTAAAAAAAAATATTGTCAAGCATCAGCTAATTGAGGAACACAGTCGAGAACAATAATGTAAAACGAATCCCTCGCCTTGAGGTATATTACTTTACAAATGAAAAAGCATACTTGGGTTTCGTCACGCTCGCGTCTTTCTACGTGCAGAGACCGATCGGTTACCCCGTATGAAACGGTGCACGCGGTCGAAATAATCAGTTACGTGAGACTACATAAACATCACGTATTACCGGTAAGTTCTAATCAGCCATACTGTATGACGCGCGCTTTTTCCTCTTAACAAGATTAAATTCTCAGTCACCATTTGCAAATAGCATTGCGACATGTTCATTTTAAATTACGCGGCAAAAATCGACTATTGTTTGGAAGAAACCATTCAGTTCTGTCGAAACCTACTTGATATTTCCTAATTTTCGCTTAAAATATTCGCGTGAAATTATCATAACAAAAAAAAATAAATAAATACCAAGTTTACCCCTAAATTTAAGACAAAGTGTTCTATGAGGTAAAATTTTCATAAATTTATACAGTAAAATTTTAAATATCTTCCAAATTGAGGTTAATGGGTTCATGTTTGTACGAATTGTATTGTTTTTAGTTTAAATATGTGAATAATCAACGCAAATATTTAGGTTATGAAATAATCTTAATATTGAAATATTATTATTTTAATATCAATTATCAGCATATAAAATTTAATAGGTTATGAAATATTGAAATTATTTCATAACCTGATGAGAACAGAACGATTCGTCATTAAATTTCCTCTAATTATACACAAAAGAATCAATTTTTCAGGTATTATTTTCCGAGAAAACTTTCTCGTAGATTTTACCTATACTTTTTAGGTTAGTTCAACCATATCAAAAACTGAGGGCAGCGTCTGACAAAGAAGTCGTTTAATATAAATTTAAAGAAAATTTATTAGAAAATTGATCTGTCTTCTTAATTTTTAATCTCAATTTCAATTATTATATGAAACAATAAAAAACACTCGAATATCGGTAATGCAGGAATCTTCCGATATTTTCCCATACGACATCCTCTTAATTTCTCAGACTCGATCTCTCGCCTTATGGCCAATTTCACCTACAACCTCGTGCCGACGATTTGAATACACAAAGCTCAATGATTCCAGCTCGACGATGCAAATGCAAGTGCAAAATTTCGACTTCTCATGAAGTTTGCGTCACCAATGAAATTTACATGTTATAATGAACGTGGCATTTCGACTACATCCGCTGTCATGATCGGAGGGAACGCGCACGACAATTGATCATGTAATGCCGAGTCGTGCAAGCGGGTTTGAAGTTAACACCACGCCGAACGTAAAAATTGCCCCGACGTGAATTTCATGGGAACCGGACCGTTCGGAATCGCCCCCTCGCAATCGCTCCCTTTCTCCGCCGTGAATGACAATCTCAATTAGCTGATATATAGAATGACGCCGCTCGCGTAACGTAATCAAATTCATTTTGAGTGGGCTATCAGGTTACGGAATGCTTCTAGTTTCTAAAGTGCCGGTTCCGGAGATAAATCAGTCGAAGGCTTCGTTGTTGTGCTCGGGAGCAATTGCTTTATTTTCGCGGGACATGTTTTCAATGATTTATAAATGTTTGATGAAATTAAATTGTTTTGTTGTTTTACAGTCGATTCTTATAAACCAAGATCAACGGTATCTCCAGTACCAATGATCAGAGACAACTGTATATCTTTCAATTATCCTTCTGTGCTAAAGAATTCTAAAAAAATATATGGTTTTGAAATTTCCAAGGTTTATTAGTAAAAGTAAATGGAATTTGATAGCATTTTCTGAATAAAAATGACGGTAATGTTTATTGAACGGATTTATGAGAAAAAAGCTTTGATATATCGATATTTTTGAATAGAAACTTTTTCTTTATAAATATAGTAAATAATGTTAAATTAAATTTATACAATTTTCGTTTACAAAAACTTCTAGTGCATAAAAAAACGTTGTAGTAAAACTGGACAATGTTGTGATACCTACTTTAGGTCATTTGGAAATGTTTAAAATATATTTTCGAAAATTGAACATAGTGCTACTCTCAAAAAGATTTGTTTTAAATTCCTATCGTCCACGATTTTGAAAACTGCATCCGAAAATTTTATTTAGTGCTATTCATGTTCATTTTAACCCACAAAGATTAGAACTACCGATCATCATACGTTGCCTCAGGACGCCAGTCGAATCCAAATGAAAAAATACTATCCAGGCAAATGCTTCCAACTCTCGTCCAACTTATAAGCCGTATCAACAGCCATCACACCACCGTACTCCAGTTTCGTTTTTTCCCTCCGATGTGACTTTCTTCGAAACAGCCGATATCACAACTTCCGATCGATTTTCCGTAAGAAAGATTTCTAATAATAACAACCCGAACGTCTTACAGCCAGTCGAACGCTTGCGTAAAATGTGCGTTAAATCGTCCGCGACCGAGGGTGGTGTGATAAATCAGTCCGAGCCAATGGCCCCGCATGATAATGAGGAAAAGTGGATAACGATTCGTATGAAATATGAGGCACCGTTAGACAAGCCGATCGCGATCTGATTGCCGGGCGGGAACAATGGCGGCCGAAGAAAAAAAGAGGGCGATTAGCATTGCAGCTCGAATTGGTCCAGGCTATCCTTGACTTTCATCCGGGCCGCCCGGCCGAGGATTTCACTTTTCAAGTGCGAAAGCGCCCCGCGATCGATCGCCGCTTCGTTACGCCGATCGGCCGCGCTCGTACATCATCCGGGGATCTCGTCCGTGGATCTCGGGATACGTAATCTTCACGCCGGAAGGCTGGATAGCAGGTATGCGCACGACCCACGGAAAAGCGCGGAAAAAGGGGCCCGATATCGCCGGTCGCCGAGCAAATAGGGATTATATACAATTACCGATCGGGGATTGTATGGAGATGAAATACCGCGACTCCGCGGCCTTATACCTTATTCAAATCTGTCTAATTGATTTTATCGGCAGAATAAATGGCCGGCCGGCCGGCGCAGGGGTGCAAGTACAATCCGACGCGGCAGACCAGTTTCTCGGAAGGTAACTTGTACCGGAAGTGAGGACGCAGTATAAGCTTCTGAATAAGAAATCCGCGATCTACCCGTGCGGGCAATTGCCGTGAGAACTCGCGGTGGAGGATGTATATGGTGTTGGCTGACAAGTGCTGCTGGGAAGGTCGATATTCTGATTTGCCGCGTGGCTTGGGATGAAAAAGATGACGATGGTGGCGAAGATACCGAGGCGTGTAATTGATCTTGTTAATGTCGAAGGATAAGGTAGCAGCTGGTGAATTTAGTTTGCAGTGAAAGAAATGGATATTCAGAAAGACAATCTAGATAGACCTAGAAGACAGGTAGTCAGATGAAGGTGATTCTTCAAGCTTACTACCAGACTAGGGTGTTTTTGAATATTATTGTTCAGTTTAACAATTTTTCAAAATAAATATAATCCGAAAGTCGTACCACTCTGGGAAAATGTTTTTTTATTTCGTAAACATTATTTCCTTCCTCTTGATCGAATGCAGAAACTGCCAAAACTTTTGAGATGGAGAAAAATGCTTTAGCAGTTACACAGCCCACAATTATTTGAGAAATTGCGATTTTAACTGCTCAAACCATTCTCCTATTGTCGAACATTGGCTGGATTATCTTTAAAATTTTGATTTTATCATAAGAAATTGTAATTTGAAAAGACACTGACTCTGTAACATCAGACCTAAGGAATCACGTTAAATATCTAGATAAACGATGTTGATGTAAACAATTATGATTAACCTTTTAAAATTGGAAAGATAAAGTGGAAGCAAGTAAATTTTGTTTGTGCTAAGAAAGAAAAATCATTCAGATAGTTAATCTGGATAATTTAAGAACAGATAATTAAATTGGTTGTCCACATAGTTAATGTTTATCCAATTAGTCATAATTAATCTTTTTAATCTGGAAGGACGAGGTCGAAATGCATCAATTCATTTTGTACTTAAGGAAAGAGATATTCAGAAAGTCAATTAAGATAGTTAATTTAGATAGTCAGAAAGTAAATAATTGACTTAAGAGGATGTCATACTGGATTGCAAAATTTGAATTCCGAAATTGGCGCCAAAACGATAACACTGCCAATTATATAAAAATGAAACAAAAACGAAAAAAAAAAAAAAAAATAAGAACAAGTCGATTTTTTCTTAAATTTTCTTTAATTATACGCAAAAGAATAAATTTTTTGAACAATATTTTCCGAGAAAACTTTCTCGTAGATTTTACCTATACTTTTTGGGTTAGTTCAACCATATCGAAAACTATGAGAAGTTATTCGTACAAAATATTGTCTGGAAAATAAATTATTTCATATCTAATTGAAGAAAATTTATGAGAGAATCAATCTGTTATCTTCGGTTTTATTCTCACTTTTTAATTATTATTACATTCGATTTCGGTAGTGCAGGAATCTTTCGATATTTTTCAGTATGAAACCCTCTTAAGTATCCAAATGATTGATCTTGATCCAAATCCAAAAAAGACTGATCTTGTTAATTTAGAGAAGATAAGGTGGAAGCGCGTAAACTTTGTTTGTACTGAAATAAATGATTATATATATATATATAAAAAAAATGGAATTCAGATAGTCAATCTAGATAGTCAAAAGAAAGTTAATGAAATTGCTAATCGAGATAGCTGAAATTAATATACTTCCAAACCTTAATATTCACATTGATTATCTAACAGACCAATGATTAAATTCCTGAATAAATCAAACAAAAGTCATCAGTTCACTTAAAAAAAATTTTATATTGCATAATTTCTTTATACATAAGCACAAAATAATGCTTTTAAAATATATATTCTCGAATCTAATCATGATTAGATGTTTCAAATTAAAATATAGCTCGCTTCCAAGTACTTCACTGTACAAATAAATATTTCGTTTAAAAAATTTTGTAATATCTCCATAAATGGAGAATATCTCGAAACAAGACATTGTCAACACCACTTTCATAATACAGACTGTGATTTCAAATATATACATTGGAAACTAATCTCACGAACTTCCGTGCCTGCTTTTAAAATACCACAATTCCACGAACCACTTTGTACGTTTTCATTTTCTCCGCTCGTAAGTTGACTTAGCACTTCGGCGCGTCAGCCTTTGAATGATTTTCATTAACCGTAAGCTGACCTTTGGAAGAGCACATTTTTATCATCCTCGATCACTTTTATCATTCGTGCGTTTGTCCATATCTACTTCCTCCTGATATCAATCAACGGGGGTTGAATTAATTGCTCGCGTAGATCATGCTATCATCAACGCTAATAACCGCCTATCATACCGTGCATAACACGAATGAAATACTACTCAATTTCGCGCCAGCCATCCAATATATCTTGAAAAGTGGCATAGATCTTAAAAGCCGCTGATCACGTCGCGTCGGCCTGTCTCGCAGATTGATACTTCAGGGTGTGATTTCGGTGTCAAAACGACGGCGCTTTACACGGCCTCCTAATTAAGACATCGCGCGATTACGAAAACGCAGCGACATAAATTAGCCGAGGTTCGCCCAACACCGCGAGATACCGCGCGTCACGATCAACGTGTCCGCGACATATCTCAATCCGATTGGTCAACGCCGGCTGCATTTTGTCGGGAGACAGTGAAAGGTCCCTTTTACAGTAACTCACGGCGCTGGCACGCAATCGAATTCAAATGTCAGACCGGCGCAAGGTTAATAACGCGGCTCCGTCCGACGGCCTCGTCCCGGTTCCTAGCCATTGTTTCGTCTTTCCGGAACGAACGTCTATCGGTTGCACAATCGCACGCCAAAGAACCATAATGCAGTTGGACTTATATGCACTCGAGAAAATATGAATCTCAAGTCCGAGGTACTTACGTAGAAATTTACAATCGGTTCCAGTACCGACGATCGTTGGCTCAACGACGAAATGAAACAATGCTTTGCTCAGTCCCAGTACCGACACATGTGCTAAATTTAGTACTAGTTCAGTAGTAGTTTAGTCGTAGAGGTGGTAGTAGTAGTAGCAGTAGTAGTAGTTTAGTAGTAGTTTAGTAGTATTAGTAGTAGTAGTAGTAGTAGTAGTAGCAGCAGTAGAAGTAGTATAGTAGTAGTAGTAGTAGTAGTTTAGTAGTAGTACATTAGTACTAGTACTGTACTAGTTTAGTTGGTTCAGTACTATGCCAATGTTTCCCCAATATACTGCCAATACTTTTCGCATACAAACTATTCGGTAACGTGTACTCAAGAGAAATTTATAGACACTTAATATACTTAAAACACTAATACCCCTGTTGAAATTTACAATCGGCCCACTACTGACACGGTAGCGACAACCATCGGCCAACCGTTGGAAACCAACATTGGCTCAACGTAGGAGTGAAACAAGTACTAGTTAAGCACAAAATAGTGTGCCAATTTAATAAGCAACTTTTTATTTTTCAAACGATATTTTGCACGGACATTTTTCTATAGTTTTTAAAATGATGAAACTAACCTATACAACTTGGGAAAAAACTGCGGAAAAATTTTCTAGTAAAATATTATGATGCATTTATTTTTGTGTGCTCTCAATTAAGGGAAATTAAACAAATAACCGATCTTTTTGCATTGTTTTTTGTGTTTACATGTCATTTTCATATGAGTAGAAATATTGTGATTCTGGCGCCAATTTTAAAATGTGAACTTTGCAACCCAGTTCGTCATCTTTTCAAGAGTCTGTTGCAGCGCGCCGAGCCGCGATACGCCTGAGTCAAATAAATTAGATACCGATACCTGGCGGTAAATACCAAAGAAATGTCAAATATTGATAACCGATCGTAAAAATCGGTTGAATCGTTATTTCGCGAATTTCGCGCGGAAAGCGTTTCGTTCTGATAACGAACGCGAATTAACGTTTTTCAGCCTTGTAAATGTCACTGTAACAAATTGGCTTCGAAGCCAACTGCGGTGTATTAATTACCCCCCCCCCCCTACGAACAAAGATTGAAAAACGTCTTGTTCTTAAATTATTAAAATAATACAACGTATCTCAGCCGCGTTTTCGCAATCAAATGTCAGCACTTGTTGTAATTAAATCCTCCGGTTGTATTTAGTTACGTTCATTATGCGAGCTCGCCGAGATGCGGCCATTTTTCTTATCCGCGATTAATTAGCGGACGTGTCACGTGTTGCGCGGTGTAAAAGTGGCTTTTTTCGCACACGGTGAAATTTGTAAATAAATATCGCCCGATTGTTTAAGGATCGTATAATGAATGTACGCGTTTGCGCGTTAGTCTTGCAGAAACGTGCGCAATAAATCTAACGCGCATGTTGTAAACAATGCGCAACAAGTCACTGTGCACAACGAGAAGAGTGTTAGTAACATTTAGAAAACGTAAGTGCAAATTTAGTCTCAATCCACGCAACTCGATGTTTCAGTTTAGTTTAATTAAATAACAATTTGTGTTACCGTTTGTTAAAAAACAATTTATTAGAAAGTAGAAGTTTTTTCTGGATGTCGATTTTGCAAATAAAATGAACTGTTGCAAGTATACATTTAATTGACGCGTAATTTTCGACATGGTCGAACTAACCTAAAAAAATGAACGTAAAAACTGCGAGAAAGTTTATCCGTGAAGTATTATCTAAAAATTTGATCTGTAATTGAAGGAAGCGTGTAATTGAAGGAAATCCAACGAGCAATTGACCTGTTCTGGTTAGGTTACATTTGTATATGGTATTTTCATCTAGCTTACAATATTATGGTTTTGGCGCCAATTTTGAATTTTAAGCTTTGCCGTTCTATTTTTCATCCTCTTAAAGTTTCTATTATCTTTAACACAACAACAACAACAACAACAACAACAACAACAACAATATTAATAATATTAATAATATTAATAATATTAATATTAATAATATTAATAATAATATTAATAATAATATTAATAATAATATTAATAATAATATTAATAATAATATTAATAATAATATTAATAATAATAATAATATTAATAATATTAATAATATTAATAATATTAATAATAATAATAATATTAATAATATTAATAATAATATTAATAATAATATTAATAATAATAATAATATTAATAATATTAATAATATTAATAATATTAATAATAATAATAATA
Organism: Aradophagus sp. ZL-2020; assembly: GCA_022817685.1. Lineage (NCBI taxonomy): Eukaryota > Metazoa > Arthropoda > Insecta > Hymenoptera > Scelionidae > Aradophagus > Aradophagus sp. ZL-2020. Next base: position 17,088 of record JABFOV010000543.1, on the reverse strand, counting down.
ATATTAATAATATTAATAATAATATTAATAATAACAATAATAACAACAACAACAACAATAATAATAATAATAATAATAATAATAATATTAATAATAATATTAATAATAACAATAATAACAATAATAATATTAATAATATTAATAATATTAATAATATTAATAATAATATTAATAATATTAATAATATTAATAATAATAATAATAATAATAACAATAATAATATTAATAATATTAATAATAATATTAATAATAATATTAATAATAATAATGATAATGATAATAATAACAAGTTTAAAAAAATATCACTGTCAGTTAGATCACTTAGTCCAACAATCAGCCGTCAATTTCGTAGGTTGCGCCCGGATTGTGGCTTTCAGTCAACGTGAACTGAAAAGAAAAAAAAAAATGTGTCGAAAACGTAGGTGTTTTCTGAATCACTTCGAGTGGGCTTTCGCGAGAAAAGTGGCTCGCTTCTGAAATTCGTTATCCCGTCGTTGATAATAAACACGTTTGTCGTCGGGCATTAAGGTGCCCCCTCACTTGGCCGCGTCACGTGCATGATTTTTCATCGGCGGCATTAAATTCCGATTTACGTTCCGCCGGGAAATTAAGCCCATGTGCCGCGTCTTTTTGCGTGCTTCGATACGTGTAAATATGATTGACGACGGGCACCCGTTGCCTTGAAATTCGCTCGGTCTTTCGACGCGCGCAAAAAAGTGTAACGCAACGACGCTCGCCGCGGGAATAACTGTAGAAACGCCAGGTGTCGCGCGGTAAAATGGCGCGAGGCCTTCTTTTTTCTTCTCAAGTTTTCGTTCCAAAGCAAACGTCTTAATCTCGCATCGCCATTTGTCATTATTCAAGTGCGCGATGATAAGTTTGTAATTCCGTGACGTTTGGCCGTAATCGAATTCGACGTTCGACTTCTCTTTCCGGTTGGTTTGTGGTCGTTTGGGTGTCCGGCTCTGATTTTAAGAATCAATTGAAATCGAGGTAACGAGTCGTTTGGATTTCAAATGAAAGAAACTAATGTCACGAGTTGAACCGTCGCTAAAAAGATTACATGAATGATTGGTAAAGGAAGCAATGAGATTATGAATTATATTGCGATGTAGAAGGAAAAACTGCAAATAAGGTTCCACGACAATTTATTTTACATCTCGTAATCGTGCGCAATAATCGTTTTTTCTCACTAGTGCGCACAATAATCACTTTTCGCATCAGCGTGCTAAATATGATTTCGAATGCATACTCGATAAATATACTTTACCGCACGAAAAGTACGATTTTTCGAACCAGTATTGCTTCTCTACACTTGGGTGGAAAGTTGAATTTTCCGCCCTCGATCTCATTTTATGATATTTTGTTGCCTAAGGTAGAATAATACATTTTCTGTATGAGTGCAGAATAGTATTTATAATACAATTATTACTTAGGGAGAAAAAAGCATTTTTCTACCTCATTCATTGTTCGAAAAAGAACTGATATAATCAAAGTACACTTGTTTTCTTCAAAATATACACTGTGCAATAGGTAATCGTTATGAATTTAAATGAAGAAATAATCAGTTTTCCAAAAAAAATTAAAACATAATTATGTTTTCTGTGTGTTATAAAATCAACATAAATAAAAAATAAATTCTGGGAATATCATTTTTTGCTCCTGTTTTGCAACGATTTTATTTTTTATCGATCGAAGTAAACAGGATGAATGAAGCAATTTTATCAATGAACAAAAACGTGCGAATTAAAATATCTTAATACGAAACAGTGTGTTGGTTCACCGCGGGACCAGGTTTCATAATAAAACGGTTTTCAGTAACACAACTGTGCCTCTTCTCAGGACCGTTACGGCAGATTCGGCTAGCTTCGCCATTCCCACCGTGGATTTTAAAAATACCGCCATTGTTCCGCAAATGCTCCCGGTGCTCGTGTGCGCAAAATAAATATTTAGAACAATCACTTATTCAACTGCGGCATAAATTCAACTCGGTAGAACTTGAGGCACGTTTCGAAAGACGAGACAACGACGCGAAATCTCGATCTAATTTATTAATCCGACGTTTAATTTATGACTTCAAACGAAAATCGTGTAAAATATTTTGGAATGTGTGCATGGAAAAAAAGTTACTACATTAAAAAAAGAAAAGATTTTTTCATTCATAAATTTAACATTATTCTAGTATCAAAATTTATCAATTAAACATAACTGCAAATCGCGACTGTTTCGTAAACAGCAGTAACTACTATTAAACGATTATTTCTAATAATTCTTCCAAGTTAAGACTAATTAACGCATAATTACCTATTGATAATTTACGAAATTGGCTTTTACAAGAAGATGCCATCAATATAATAACGGAATAAATAATAGGCCAAAGCAATCGTTATATTAGTATTAGAGAAAGGTTATTTGTAGACTGATTTTACGAGCCCGTGAAGGGTTGTATCGCTGCACTGTTGCATTGCAATCGCATTGTAATTCGTTGTATCGTTAATGTCATTGTTACGTTCGTGCAACTAATAACAATATCGTAATATCTGTTACATCGCTTAAACTCAAATTGACCTTTTAATCGTTGAATCAAGCCGACCTGAAAAACATGAACATAAAGTTTGTTCGAGTGAAATAAAGTTTTCAAGGGTCATAAAAGAAGCGCGGAATGCCGCTTTCGATCAAAAGCTGTGTAAATTATAGCAACGCTTTACACTTCTGCATTCAGAGGATTTCATACTGGCTTGCAAAATTTGAATTTCAAATTTAGCGCCAAAACCATAATATTGCCAGTTATATGAAAATGGATCACAAAAACAAAACAAAAAAATTCTTCATTCAATTTCAGCCTAATTATACGCAATATTTGTTGTGGAAATTTTCCCGTAGTTTTTACCTATACTTTTTAGGTTAATTCAACTATATCAAGAATTGAGGGAAGTTTTTCGTACAAAATATTGTCTGAAAAAGAAATTGTTTGGTATAAAATTAAAGAAAAGTTGTGAGATAATCAATCTGTCTTCTTTGTTTTTATTCTCAGTTTTAATTATTATTTTAAACAACGAAAAACACTCGAATGTCGGTAATGCAGGAATCTTTCGACATTCTTCAATAAGACATCCTCTTAATAGACTTATTATCTATAACCCGAGTAATGTTGCCATAAATGTTACCAGTTTTCGAACGAGACGTTTGTGCAGTCTGGGACACGAGTCGTTCGGATTATCGTTAATTGCGCCAATGTCATTGGAACGGCCAATAAATTATCGTCATCAATGTGATTGATGTTATTGATATCATCGTAACTAATAGTGTTGCAATCAATGTCATTGGTGAAAGTAATCTTCTCAATGATGCTTGTACTACATTCAGTGGATTGATTACACCCACGTTACAACGTGTTATCGCAAAAATCCCGACTTTTGCAAATGTTTCGGAGGTACACATTCTAAGAATTTGTCTCTATAATATAACGATTCTGTTTTTATTATTTTTAAATCGAAATTGACTTCCATTATGAAAAAAAATTATTTTAGCTTTACATTTTTTAAATATATTTTTTCTATATAAAAGAATTTATATTTTATACCCAAAAAATGTATCAAAAATATATTTCAATTTTACAAAATTTCTTTCAAAAAAAGCGGCAATAATGAATGTGTTTGAAGTTTTCCACATAGAAATATCCCCATGATTCCAACTTTTGAAATATTTGAACAAATCTGATGTATATTTTAACAATAAGATCGAAGTATAGACATATAATTCAAGTAGATTTTAAACATATACTTTTACTTTACATTTTTTATTCAATTTTTTTCAAATTGTATGGATATTTTCACGTGGAAAACTTCACATTCATCAATAATGATTTACTTATATTTTCGTCCATGAGTGTTAAAGATCCAAAATTGATGTTAGGTTATTGTAACATTTAGCAAAAAATATATTTTTATTTTTATTTTTATACATAGGACTTTGGTTAACTACTTAAAGGTTGTTACTTTGATAGTACATTTCATTCACCTAACTACTTCTCTTCCCTCACTAAAATGCACTTCTTTCGTAAGTGCAGTTGCGGCTGCTTCGATAGAAATTGCAACACTTGTCGGCCATTAACCATCGCTCGACTAAATTCGCATCATTATGAATTAAGTGGCCGGGCAATGTTGCGTTTGATCCCCGAAACCAGAGCAATCTTGATCCAGGTGAATCGAAACAAAGGCCGGGGCGAGCGCGCGGTTGCGTCGATCTTTCCTTCGTCCTATCAGCCCTGATATCTCTTGGAATTTTGCGTAAAAGTGAACAATCCTTGCTTGTGCACACTCAGAGAAAACATTTGTTGAAAAATTAAAATAATCTATTTATCACCGCATCTATTAAATTTTTATTCGAATCGAATAAAATAATTAGTAAAAATAAATTTTTATTAGTTAAATAGTTAAATAAATTCTTATTAATTATCATCGAATATTTCACATGATTAAAACAAAAATTATTTTGTTGCAATAGAATGCAATAGATTTGGCACAGCTCGAAATACCAATTATATTTGATGTATAAAGTTGGTATTACTTGTCTTTGACTCGTGCTACCAACCATATTTGTTATCCCGACAGAAAAAACGCCGCTTTCAACTAAAGAAAGACAACTTTTATGTCGCATAATGTCAGATGCCAACAAAATAAAAAAATATGTTAACGAAACTCTTTTCTAAGGACATGCGCGTTTTGTTTGCGGAGAAAGAAAGAACGGAAGAGTGTGGTGAGGGACGAGAGGGTGAAAACAAAAGGAAAAAGTAACGGCGAAAGAATTGACTAACAGGAAAAGAAGAAGCCAAATCGAACGGTTTCCTGGCCGGCGCAACAGATACACAACTCGGCGCGGCCCTTATCGTACACGCCGGTTTCAGGCTTACGGAATCGGGGCTAAGAGCTGATTCTCATGGCCCCCGCACTTTTCCAATCGTGAATCAAATAAACAAGACAGTCACTAATTTAAACTGCGTCGGGAAGGCTGCGATTTCCAATTCTTTCAGCGTGATCGTTCATGCATGAACGCTCGCCGTCGGAAATTCATTCATAATTCTTCTCGGCGGGACAATGACGTTTATATCGAGAGGAACGTATTGAAAGTAATGTACCCTTTTTTTCAAGACGTTCCGGAACACGGTGATGCATTTTTTTTTGTAGTTCAAAAACCTTATTTGGTTAAATCAACTCAAACGTACTTGATTCATAAGTGTCACATTTTTTAATAAAATATTTTCTTCAAATCGATTGATTATCTGATAATTGTCAAAAGATCAGTCTTACTTTCTATTGAAATGAGGCATAGATTGTCTTCTTGAAAAATAATGTAAAAAATTTATCAATTTAGTAATTGTTATCGAAATTTTTGTTCATATAAAAATGCCATTGCTTAGTTTAGCGAAATATTAAGAATTAGTGACAAAGATTTATAGTAAATTAGTTTCTGATAAAATATATAATAACTGTTTCAATTTATTTATCAAATAAGATCAATCTGCGATATACAAATGCAATAAATCACTTTTTGATCAAACCATGTCATCGATGTTTCGATTTAGTTATCACATATCATCGATTTTCAATGACATTTCAATCACTTAATATTTACTCATTTTCCGAGGTTATTTAAATATTTTCTTACGGTTATTTTTCCTTCCGCTAACTACAAATTACATTAGTTTTGTATTTACAAAAAAATAAAAAAATATATTCCGCGAATTAAAGAAATTTTACTTAAACGCGAAATAGAAAAACAAACATTCATGCATCATAATTTTCTCGTTTTATCAAAAAAAAACAGTACAACGAATTTTATAATTCTTCTACTATAACACCACAATTTACCGAGCAATCTCTTAAGTTCTCAAGAAATGTCAATTTTTTATCATCGCTAATCACTGAATACTCGAAGCGGAATGCAGAAATAAAATTAGCACTCAGAGTCGGACGCGAGGTAGAAACCGAAGGCGCCATTAAACTAACTATATTAATTTAAACACTTTTCATACTAATTTCACAAAACACTCGCGACCCGGAGCGTATTCCGCAAAGAGACAAACAATTTGCCGATCAAACTTTTTCCGTCGATAATGCTACGAAAGATCGCGTCAAAATGGCGCATAATTATAGGCGATCCAGCTGATGGTCACAATTTGTAAAAAGCGCGCCTTTCTCTAATGCAAATCCTTTCGGTTTCGAGAACGAAAAAGCGTTTTCAGCGCGGCTTTTAATGCGCGCATACGATTATGCACGCAACATTGTGCCGACGAAATCGGTGATCGCGAAAAGCAGCGTGAAATGGCCTGCCCACCAGCGCGATCTGGACCACGGCGATTCATTATTTCAACATCAATTGATACATTTCTATCAATTCGTTAATGCACGTGAGTTTACATAATGATACCGTGTCACGGCGACGTGACTGCCGTTCGGACTCAAAGCCTCCCCGGCAACTTTTGACAAGTGTATCATTAAAATCGGAGCGGCGCTTTCGTTCGGCCGAAGTAAAAGTTCGGTGATTTTCTTTCCGCGGCGCAACGAAAGCAAGGGGAACGAAAGAATGGCCACTGTTCGGGGCCCGGAACGAGGAGCGAAAAATTTCATCGACCGCGAATCGAATTGCGCAATCGCCGCGGTACACCTTTATGGCCGACGTAAAACGTGTTCTACAGTTTTTACGACCAATCGAACACGTTTCTGTCGTTCTTAATTGCTACCGTTAATTACGATTAATTAACCGGTCCCTTTTTTCGTCCGCCTTGTTCGCCCCCTCGCGAACATTTCGACCTTTTTACGTCACTGATAAGCCAAGTTTACAATCGGGCAAAACAGTGACTCGAGAGATCGTCAGTTTCGAACGGTCGATGATTAATTTTTACGGGATGTATTGAAAAATGTGAAAATACTGCTTATATTTTAAAATTGATAATTTAAAAGATTTGTTTTCGTTGTAAATTTTGTTCGATCCGGTTGAAAATTTTATAATCGACAGTGCGAAAAATATTTCAATCACACATTATTTGGACAAGATTGTAATACTTTGGTATTGAGACTTATATTTTCTAAAGAACAAATGTACATCAAGGATTTCTATATTTACCGAAGAGACATTTTCTTTCGTCAAGAAAGTTTGCCTTCGCTCAAAGCGTTTTCGTGAAACTGTTTTCCGCGTCGACAATTAAGAGCAGAAATAATTTTCCGCGCACAACAATTTCATCAAGCCGAACGAATAAAAGTATCGTTAGAGCCACGGGTTGCAGTAAATTGCAACAATGACGGTACAACAATTTGCTTAGTCGCGAAGAAGGTCGTTGCGCAGTTGCATCAATGGACTTCTGGAAAGATGGAGTGTGAATGAAAGTACTCGGAGCGTGTAGGATGTTGACATAAATCGGGACAATTGATGTGGGTCGTTAAACTTTTCGCCAATTACAGGCGTAATTGAATGGCGAATATTTATGTAACGAAAATCCGGCTCGAAGGACCAGCCGTTGATCGGAGAGAAAAAATCGCGAGCCGATCGTATTCGACTATATAAGGTGAAACCGTCTTGGCGTCAACGTCGACAATAGATACGCGCGTTTGTCAAGCGCTTTATTTAACTTTGTTTGCAAAACGGCGACTCTCGATGACATTCGCTGAATACCGCGGAAAGGTCAGGCGATCCGTGAAATCGTGAATTTTATCGTCGTTGATAACCAAGCATTAACAGTTCATCGAGACTTTATGTTTAAGTTGGGGCAAATTTATCGTACAACTTTAGCGTGAATATTTATTATTAAATTCTTGAAATTTTTATTATTAATTTTTATGATGACAAGGAGAAGATCGGAATTTTTCAGCTACGGCAATAGATATAAAGACGTATTATTTTTAGAAATTTTATCAACACGTTGCGATAAAAAAAGCCGTATATTATGCACCAAGGGAGCAAAGCACAACTTTACTCCCGCGATTTTGTTTTGTATTATAAGTGCGATGAGAACGCACTTTTATTCAATTAAATAAAGAAAGAAACCCTTTTATGAAGAAACAAAAAAGTTTTACTTCCTGAAGAGAAAACCAATACTTTTCTTCCGCCTTCTGTAGAAGCAAAGCTGCGTTTTTCGAGAGCGCGTAGCATAAATCAATGTTTACCGTAATGAGTTCATTAGAACGGCGAAATGAAAAAGCAAACGAAACTTCATTGAACATTCGTAAAATCCGAGCAGCCTCGACAAATTAAGTGATGTATGGTCGAAAATAAAGTAACTCGAAGAGAAATTGACTTTTTTTTATCGAAAACGATTTACAAGTGCGCGCGTTATGTACGCTCTGTGCACTGAATATATCACCGATGATAATTATATTATGTGCAAGCGCGTGATAACCAAGTGTCATGTTGCATTCGTTTGGCGGAGTTGATAATATATGGTGAGAAAAATCGTGCTAAACGTATTGCAATCACAACTTGCGGCCGCAGATACAGTTAAATGTCATATTTACGAGTTCGCCGGAGAAATTTATAATTTCACCCGCGTTAATACGGATCAACTAATTTGCATTAAAACGGGCGAAATAAACTCGTCGCGAGGACTGCAATTATGCAAGACTTTTGAGAGCGTTAACTCAATTTAATTAACACCTGATGATTTTCACCCACGTGGAAAATGGAATCAGACGTTTAGTCCAGTGCGCATGAGTGGTAAACAATTTTTTTTTTTTTTTTTTTGAGTTAAAATAACTTGTATTTTGAAACTATTTAGACCAATTTTGAAATTGCCTACGTAATATAAACAAATTATTTGTTTCTTTCAATTTTTAAATTTTAACTTTTTTTTTAAAAGAAAAAGTTTTTTGATTGTACTTGATTGTACTTTTGATTGTTAATTGATTGTATTTTTGATTGTATTGTATTTTTGATTGTTAATTGATTGTATTCTTGATTGTTAATTGATTGTACTTGACAATCAATGCAAAATCCAAAATTGTGTACATTCATTACATTTTTTAATTCTTAACTCAAAAAACACATAAATTTTCGTCATCGCGTTAACCCAATTTCATCCGACTAAACATTGTTTTTAAAACCGTATTGCAGACTTTTACCAGACCGATGCACCCTATTTTTCTCGCCGCAAAAAGCAATCCATTTCCATCGAGCGTTCGACTTTTCGCACGTAAGGTCAACGGTAAATTCCCTTTCGACGGAGGAAACGACGCCGAGCGTTTTCGCGAATCGGTTTCTCTCTCGGAAAAACTAACGGCCTCTTCGGGCGGCAATTAAAGCCTCATTAACAGTAATTACAACGGCACGTTGGAAAAAGTCAATTAGCATCGCGCCGTGAATTATAAAATATGCATTGTTCGATCGACAATCGCGCCGCGTTGAATCGTAGGTGGGGGAGGGGAGGGGGGGGGGCAAGAAGCGCCGTGGAAAAAAGGAGAAAACGGATTCAAATCATTTTCTCAGCGGCTTCCAATAACTGAGTCCCCGCGCTTGTTATTCTGGGTCATTGGGTCACCGGTCGAATGATGCATCGAGCCTTTAACGATTCGCGGTATTTTTGATAGGAGGCGCCGCTGGATGTAAATGCGATGTAAATAAGCAGGGCCAGGGAGCACCCCCTCCCCCTTCCAACCGAATAGTGTTTCACCTTTGTCACGAAGTCGCGAACTCGAATCCGGGTCGCCGCGACGTGTTACCAATCATTTCCTCCGGTAAACAATGCCGGATCGAGGGTCCGATGATTTATTATGCGAACGGTAGCTAGAAAACGTGATGCCTTTTTTCTCCGTCGCCGTTTCTTTTCAGTTTTTCACGTTTTTTCCTCCCCGCGAAAGTAAGGCTTGAACTAGTTCCCGGTTTTGCGTTTTCAGCTGAACTTCCGTGTCTTCACGAGGAAAGTTACGGCGATTGACGAAATGGGAAATTGAGCGAACCACTATTCCCAGGGGGGAAATTTCTTGTCGAGAATGAAACGGAGTCATGGAATCGGGATGATTTTGAATAATGCATTTCGATCGATCGAGTGGTAATTATCGATCGACGGATTTTGATCTGGGAAGGATAAAGTTTAATTGGTGCTGTCAAAAGTGTTGAAAAAATGATTACAATAAAGGAAACGCATTAAGAGTCTGGCCAACTGAATTGCAAAGTTCAAATTTCAAAATTGGCGCCAAAAGTGTGATATTGCCGATTATATAAAAATGATCTATACAAATGAAAAATAATGAGGACAAATTGATTGTTTTTTGATATCTTTTTGATTAAATGCAAAAATTTAATTTTCGCAAGAACTTTCACGTAGTCTTTTCAACGTTTTTTAGGTTAGTTAACTAATTTAAAAACAACGGGAACGTTTCCGTACAAAAATAAAAAATTGCACATCAAATTAAATAATTTCAAGAAAGAATTAATCTGTGCTCTTCATTCGTAATCTCAATACCAATTACTACATTATTTAAAGAGGAATACTCGAATGTCGGTATTGCAGGAATCTTTCGCAATTTTTCAATACATCATCCTCTTAAACAAAATTTTTATGAAATTTCAACGAATCAAAGAAATTATTTGTAAATTAACTAGATTCATTTATTCATAACATATATGCATTGATTGAAGGTCTTTTTCATTAAATCTTTTGACATAAAAATAGAAAATTGTATAATAAAAATAGTGCAGTGCATTACATACCATTAATTACGATTTTTAAAAACAACATAAATCATTAATATTTTAAGAGAAGAGAATCGTAATAATATGTAGTCATAAAACCAAAATCATTTTAAGATGAAAAAAAAATTTACTGCACCACTACCACATCCAAAAATGGTTGGTCCTCAGCAGGCTTCATAAATCAAGAAACGTAAAAGGATTAATCGTTGAAAATTTATTTTAATCCGACGTAACGAGCTCTACATGTGTATCATAAATAATCATAAATAATTTACAAAACGGTTGATCGTAAACAAACGATTATAAAGCTACTAAAGTCAATAAATTTGCATACAGTGGTGATTAATTTTTAACGTCAACTCTCGACTGAAATGTCCAATTTAAATGTTTATTTTACAATTCAAAGGACTAATAACTCCATATTTTATTACGAAAGTTGAATTTACATTTTAGACATCACGAACTATATGTTGAATCAAACTAACACTGGCATAAAAAGTGAGTAGTTTTATAAATGTTAGTTAATAATTAAATTACAAAGTTCACTGTTAATGTTAAATTGACGTTAATTAACTTTAAGATAAATTAAAGTTAATAATAAAATACATTTGCGATATGTTTTTTCGTTTATTTTTCGGTATTAAAAAGTGTCAACTAAAAATCACGTTTAACTGTCATACTGGATTACGAAATTTGAACTTCAAAATTGGCGCCAAAACCGTAATATTGCCAGCTATATGAAAATGGAACGTAAAAACGAAAAAAAATGATACCAGATCGATTTTTCTTTAAATTTCCTCTAATTACATGCAAAAGAATGAATTTTTTGATAATATTTCTCGTAGAAACTTTCCTGTAGATTTTATCTATTCTTTTTAGGTTTGTTCAGCCAGACAAAAAACTACGGAAAGTTTTTCGTACAAAATATTGTCTGAAAAAGATGTTCATTAATTCATTAATTTTAACTAGCAATTTATTAGTTATTTTGTCGTTTGACTTGAATAAATTATACGTTTTTCAATCAAGAGAATGTCATAATGAATTGCGAAATTTGAATTTCAAAATTGGCGCCAAAACGATAATATTGCCAGTTATATGGAAATTGAATATTAAAATGAGAAACAATGAGAACAGGTCGATTCTTCGTTAAATTTCTTCTAATGGTACGCAAAAGAATGAATTTTTTAAATAATATTTTCCGAGAAAACTTTCCTGCAGATTTTACCTATACACACCGAGAAAACGATATCGTACAATATGGATTGTAAAATTTCCATAATGCTTATTGGTCGAAATAAAGCAATGTCATTGGCTGAAAGTAGTTACGATATGATATCGTAAACAGTTTGCTATATGAAATTGTCCACGTTACAATATATCTTGTAGTGGTTATAATATGGTTTTCTCAGTGCATTTTTAGGTTAAAAAACTACGGGAATAAAAAACTACGGGAAATTTCTTATAACTAAACATCGTCTGAAAAACAAATTATTTCATATCTCATTGAAGAAAATTTATGAAAGAATCGATCTGTCCTCGTCGTTTTTATTCTCAATTTCAATTATTGTATTAAACAACGAAAAACACTCGAACATCGATAATGCAGGGAAACCGAAACACTTCCGAAACACTTTTAACGAAAAATTGATAATTATTTCCACAAGTTTACGTCGGTCGCCAAAACTGTTGCGAAAAAGGCGCCAGAAAAGAGTCGGTCGCGTTGTGTCGAAACGTCGAATTCGACAACAAGCAATGACAAGGTGTTTATATATAAACCCGTGGTAAAAATGCACGCGAGTGTGCAGCGCACGTTGAAACGGCGACAATTTATGACAGGCCAAGGCGTAGGTCGGGATTTCAGCGTTACGTGCGTTGGTTATGCAGCTCCCACTTCCTCGCGGCGCGGCCCATTCACACCTGGCGAAATTCCGCCGGCCGCGTAAACCGCGAACAACCAAGCCCGAACACCTTCCGACGCTTCCGACCGCCTGACCCTTTCACCGGCGATTTTCCACGCGCGATTGTAAATCAATCCCACTTTTCAAACCCCGTTAACGGGGAACACATTAAAATGAAAATTAAAATTTTTAAATTTTAAAATGTGTTAATATTTCAAAGTATATTAAGAATAATTTATTATTTTAAATTATATTCAACTGAGTGTTAGGTGGTAAAAGAATAATTTTTGGTAAAGGTTCGCAAAATTTAAATTTTTTACAAAAAAAACTTCTTCGCGTTAAAATTGTTAAAAAATAGTGCTGGGAAAAAATTACCCGCGAAAAAAATTTTTTTAATGAAAATTCACCTTGAAAATCCATAAAAAAAATGGTTTTGAATGGTTGAAAACATCGATGCGATCATTCGTTACCGTTAAAGACCTCTCGTCTTCGTCCTCGACGGTGGTCGCCCCTCGTGCCGGTCACTGTTACCTTTATTGCCACCATTATTTATTGAACTCAACACCTTTAGCCGTCCATTTATCGCGCGAGCGCACTTGTGAAACCGTGCCTTTATTTGATCATTTTGTGCGTTTACGATGTATTGATTTAATTGCAACACATAGTTAATTATGCGCCGATTATGAAATAGCCGGCTCGATACGGCACCGGCGACGTAATTTATGTCCACTTTATTGCTGGGAAATGCCGATAGCTTCGGTTGTATTGTAAACTTTGTGGAAATCGTCCGACGGGCACAAAAAAAAGTTGCCGCGCTGCATTGGAAACTGTTCATGAAATCATTGGCTCGGTCTTTTCTCGGAAAATTCTCGTCCGGAGAGGAAAAATGGAATTATTGCTAATTAACGGAGCGGTTTAAAAAGCACTATCGTAAACAGTGAAATGAATGGCTAACCTGTCGGTAATCGAGCTTGGAACTGTGCTCTCAGATTCTATAGGTTTGTCTCTCTCGCACAAGTTCCTCTCGTCAAAAATACACGCGAGGAACTTTGTGCGTAAAGGACAACAATAAAAATCTGAGAGCACTGGCTTGGAAGTATAAATTTAAAGTAAAGAGACTGAAAAAGATGAGGTGAATGAAAAATGCTACAATATTTCTCTTTATTGTAATTTGAAAAACAGAATTTTGTCAAATAGATTTGTTTGTTTACAAAAACTGTTTTTGACACAGAAAAAAAAATTAATTAGACAAAAATTGATGTTGACATTTACTTGAATAACTACTATTTATTATTAAAAAAATCAGATATGGTTATCATCACGGGTCATAGGCTAGTGATACCAACATAATTCACTGATATCGAATTTGTTATTATTATCGTACACATTTGGTTGGTATCACGAGTCGAAGGTCAGTGATATCACATATTTTATTGATGATACACATTTCATTAATATCACACGTATTCGGTTGGTATTACGAACTGAAGACCAGTGGTGCCAACATATTTTTTTTGTCGATATGAAAAATATCGTATTTGACTCAGGAAAAAGAAAATTTATTTTGGTATCCCTTGTGCTACCAACATAATATTCATCGTTAAGTATTGTATTATTTGTCCGCTCAACAAATTGCTAAATACTTCAAGATAAAATTATTACTAAAAAAAAATCAGTATCATTGAGTAAAAAAAGTAAAAAATTTCTAGTTTTCTAATTAATTAAAGATAAATCGACTGAAGAATACGAACATATTTAGTTAAATTTAAGTAGAAACAATTAAATATCAAAATTAACAAACTTTTCAATTGCGATTACTAATTATTTTGTCGACCACCGACCCGATAAAATTTCCAACAAGGGTAACTGAAATTACAATTTCAAGTAATAATTGAACTTTTTCCCCAGTATCAAATTTATTATACGTTTTCCATTGGACCGCGAATTGAACGTTATTATTTCACAAAAGAGCCGAAGAATGTTAATAACCGAACGAGCGCTCTTGAATTTTCAATTAACGAAACGGTGAAAAAATTGCGCGCTATAAGAAGACGAGAAAATTGCAAAGGAATACTTGTTCATTCGATTTAATTTGCACTTAATGGCGCGCAATTTGACACGCGGTAAGGTCGATTATCCGATCGGCGCCGTTATTTCAAAACAACCGGATTGCGTAATAATTGAATCGGTAAGAAGAACGAGGGAAACAAAACAAGAAAGATTGACGCGTGTCACACCGATAGCATATTTTTCTCCGTTGCACCTGCCAGGCCAATGCCGGCTATTATTAGCTTGACAGTACCTTTCTATAATTCTATACCGGTCCTTCGTCGTGGCTCTACCTACGTGCACTTTTAAAATCGATGTGTTTATCGTGGTACCAACTGAGAGACATTCGCTCAATTCACCCACGCGAGAGCAGCGAGCAAGAAGGTTACACGTGAAACCAAACTCATTTTCCACGGATAAACTTATTAGCGGGATCATTGAAAAATAGCAGTTATAAAAGACGGGAAAATTGAATGTGCTTTTTAAAGTTTCGAAATTTTTATTCATTCATTTATTTTTTTATTATTATAAATTTTAAGTGATTAGTAAATTGAATGTTCTTTTGAAAATTTTGAAATTTTAAACTTTTAATAGTTAGTTCATAACAGGGATGGGCGATTACTAAAAAGGTTACGATTGATCGAAAGGCGATTAATCGTTAGATGCGATTAATAATAATTAATCAATTGCATTACAACAATCGATTTTGACAATAATTGATTAAATGTATATGACATTTTTTAATTGAAAAATAACTACGGATTTACAAGTTAACAGTTCAAGAACTTTGAAAAACTTGAAATTAACCCAAACCTGTTTTATCGATGGAGACTTGATAATTGAAACAAAAAAATTTATTCGAAAAAATTTGTATTAAATAATTCTATAAAATAATCGATTTCTCGATCATTTGCAATTTAATCACCCATCCATAGTTCACATATACATAGTTTACTTTAGGTTCACTTCGATGAAAGGAAACTGATAATTACTTGAATTTTCTATCAATTAAAATTATAAAAATCAACGTTTGCCTAATGTGACTGCAAATCGACACTTTACAAATTTTCAAATTTTCGCACCAGTTTCCTAACAGTCGATTTATTTAAACTAATCACGGTAGCTATAACATCAGCTAACTTCAAAATATACATGCTTGTCATAGCATGACTTTTTACAAGATTTATTAAGTAAAAATATATACAGTATATATATACTTCTTTTGCAATAAAAATCGAAAGAAAAAGATCGAAATAAGAGGAGCGAACGGCGAGATAATTTTCAGCCAAAAAGTGCATCGCATTAATCACTGAAAATATTCGTTAGTGACACGCGAGGGTTACAAAAATATGGCACCCGACGTCGAATAACCTTCGGGCGCGAACTCCTTTCTTTAATTACCGGCCGGTCGGTATCTTTGAAGCGAAAAAAGAAATAAATAAAATGAATCGAACATGTTAATTAGATGATCAATTTATTGACGGTACGTAATCGTTAATCATCGACGGCGAGATTAATCGTTGGAGTAATAAAATTGAGGAACGTGCTTCTCGGTCCATCGTTTCGCGTGATTACATTGCAGAAATTAATATAACGCATGAAAAGTCCGAGCCCATTTTAACTGCGTGATAATTGCGCAATTAAATTGCGCCGGGCGTTTGTCGCGCGGCAAGGTTGCATTTTCGTTGCCGGCCGTGACTTTTCGACGTGCAATTATCGAAGTGAAATTTTTCGTCGACGTATCCTGGGAAACGTTTGATTGAAAGAATTTTGTGTACCAGTGAAAGTTGTAAGGTCGTGAACGAAAATCGTTGCGAACGTTTCAAAAGTCGCTGCTTTTGCCGCCGAATTTCGTCACGATTATTGTTACTTGAAAAACATTTTATTTTTATTTCAAAAATCTACGTTGAAAAAAAAAGGATGAAAAAAAGGATGTTATACTTGATTGACTAATTTGAATTTCAATATTGGCGCCAAAACCGTAATATTGACAGTTATATGAAAATTGTACGTAAAAACGAAAGACAATGAGAACAGATCGATTTTACGTTAAATGTACTCCAATTATACGCAAAAGGATGAATTTTTTTAGATAATATTTTCCGACATTACTTTTCTTTAGATTTAACTTATCCTTTCAGGTTAGTTCAAACATATGAAAAACTGTGGGAAGTTTGTTGTACAAAATATCGTCTAAAAAATAAATATTATTTTATATCAAATCAAAGAAAATTCAAGACAATCGATCTATCCTCTTCGTTTTTATTTCCAATTTTAATTATTATATTAAACAACAAAAAACATTGGAATATCGATATTCCGATATTTGTCAATACACTGAGAAAAATAGACTGTTATGTAGACAGTCTGAACTGTTTGGTAAACAGTCTTCGACTGTAAAAAATCACAGTCTACGACTGTACAGTCTTGACTGTGAAAATTGAGGTTATGTTCTTTT
>JABFOV010000542.1:0-36409 GCA_022817685.1 Aradophagus sp. ZL-2020 | reverse complement strand
TGATAACACTGATGTAATTTATTCATTAATACCTAGAACTGAAGCCATACATGTGTTCATCTTCTGAGTAAATTAAATAAGATTAGTTATTTCTGTTAATTGTAGTTTTTTTTTTTAAAGAAAACAACGGGAAAACGGGAGTGAGGGGGGTCCGGGGGGCCGGAAAAGTGTAAAAAAGAAAAAAAAAAAAAAAAAAAAAAAATTTTTTTTTTTAAAAAAAAAATTTGAAAAATAAAATAAAAAAAAAAAAAAAAAAAAAAAAAAGTATATCAAAATTAAATGAAATGAATTAAATGTTTTATAATGAAATTAATAAAACAAATTTTAACATGCTTTTTCATAACTTTCGTATATTTATAATTTCAAAATACAATTGTACGGCAACAAAATAACAATCCAACTTAATGATACAAATTAATGATTTTAAATCCATTAAACTATATTTAAATTATATGTCACTTCTGGTAAAACGGGAATTGTTTTACCGTATCGGTAACGCGGGAATTTATGATTAGGCGCTTACTTGTCTATTTTTTTGTGCCGTTTTCGAATTTAAATCAACCACCACAATTGACTCAAATTGCACGGCGGCGTTTTACATTTTTTTCGCATTTTTTTTCATTTTTTCTATATTTTGGACGTTTTTTCTCTTTTATTTATCTATTATATACGATATTTCTACAAGTTGATTTTCCAAAGTCGGCAGAGCAAACTGTCCTTTGTTTCGAATTTTTGAAATTATTTCATTTAGTTAATAGCACCTTTTATTTGATGTCTATAAAATTAACTAAGCACCTACATGAAACAAAAGCAAGTTTACTGCAGGCCGCTCATTGATTTTTCATTTTGACGGAAAAAGTTTTTTTAATTTTATTAAATTATTTTAATTATCTTTACAGAATAATTTTCATTTTGGAAATTTAACGCGCAGATCAAAAAACTTTTCATATCACACTGTTAGGAAGCCCTTCTAGAATGCAACCATGAAAACTCAATTCGTTTACTCTGGTTCATTCAAGCGCAGTCGGGCGAAGTCCTCGAAGACGATGTTGTCATCATCGTCATTGGCATAATTCTCAAATCGACCTCTGTCCTGGCTCTTTTGTTTCTTCATCATTCCACCTTTTTCCTTCTCACCACCAGCATCTATAACAAACAATGTAAATGGAAGATAGACAATATTTATTTGATAAAACGAAAATGAACTTAAATCATGAAGGATAAGGTTTTTAAAATACACCAAGAATTTGGTGTATTTTAAATACTTAATATCTAAATACTACGATTTGGTAAATTTAAAACTCCTTACTTGGATGTGGATGCATTAGTTTAAACGGAACATCAGTAATCAGGTCACCGCCAAGTGTACCACAGTTGACCTTAACACGGATGGAATAAGAAATGACAATACCGACGGCATCACCTGGAGATTTGCCTTCAGCAACCAATGTCGAGGATGCAAGATTGACATCATCATCCTGCAAAGTAAATATCATATTATATTATATCATTATCTAGTAAAAAGAGCCCAAGCGGTTCAATTGGATAACTAATTGTTCCAGCGGATTATATAATGATAATTCAAAGTAAGAAATAAGAATTGAATTAAAAAGGATTTGAGTAATTAAATTACTTGAGAACATTGTAGCATAACGACACGGAAAGAAAAATGATATAAATTCAATATCTAAAAGGAACGTTAATTTACTAATTGGTCACCAGAAATAAAAATGCATTAATATCTACACCGTACTTTTGATACGGACTACTTTTTCAATAATAATTGTTAGTTTTAATATTTGAGAGATGGATTTATCTTTGGTATATCTCTTTTTTTCTGTGAATGTAACTCTTTAACTTGATGAATTTATTGTGAAATATTCGTTATCATTTCTTATAGGTAAACCTTGAGATGTCCATCCAAAGCAATGCCACGTCGGTCCTTATTACTGCTAGCCAATGGCACAAGGTAAAATTGTTTTGAGAATGATGCACCAGGTGTAATCGGACAGCCTTCTCGAGTTTCCAAGCTAGCAACATGTCGCGAGAATTGAGCATTGATCATGGTGACTTCGCAATGTTGAACCACGAAAATCTGTTGAAATTTGCATCGTAATAAGCATAGAGATAAGATTTCAGATGTATCAATGCACAGTAAGTAATTACATTTCAATAATATTGATACCAAATAATTACAAAACATCAAAGAAAGGTATCATTACCTTGATGTTCTTAACCGCCTTGCGAGAATTATTCGTAATAATAACATTACATGCGACTTTTTCGCCATGGTAGTAGATTTCTTTATCTAGCGTAACTTCCAAGTTAAGCTTGCCCTGAGAGAAGGTGAATCCCTTGGAGACCAAGGAACTCGGGAGCCTACGTCCGCGCATCGGCGGAGCGTATTGCAACTTCTTAATGGCAAGACTAACTGATGATCGTTTGTGGCCCTAGAACAACGGTACGTAATGATTCATCTGTTATTCATATTTATCTGTTGATTCACCTTCCAATTAATACCTTGTCTTCTTCATTTTCACCCACGTAAACTTTCACCGTGTATTCAACTCCAAGTGGTTTTCCCTGATCATCATCACCTGGTTGAAGGGTGACGGAGCTTGGCGAGTTTTGCGGAAATTGGAAAGTAAATGGATAGGCATTTGGTCCAAGTCGCTTAATCAATCGTTCTTGGACAGAGGTCAGTTCTTGTTTCTCTTTCTTGGAGGGGAAGATCTGGTCCCGAGCTATAACGAGCTCTTTGCTGAATTTGACTCCCATGACCTCATCTTCCTCACGACCATATCGGTAGGTAGTAATAACCTGTTTCATTTCAAAATACATATTTAATGTTAATAATAACATTAACAATAAACATTTACATTGTAAAAAACTCTATAAAATTTAAATATAATAATTTAAAATGATTTGGTCAAAAAAATTGATGAAAAATTTATATTTCAGGTATACTATAATCTTGTACCAACCTGGCCGTATACTTTCCTTCCCTGAAGGTAGTCATTTTCAATGACTATGACTCCGTCAATGGGATCTACGTAGTCCAAATGATCGATGAAGTCCCGCTTACCCAAGTACACGGTGACCTTACCTGGATTATTGAATTGAGATTATTAGGTCAACGACTCAACTTTAGTTGGTCAATGCTGATGCACGGTAATGGGAAAACTGATATTTATAATTGATAGTTATTTAAAAAGTGGTGAACTATTTACTGGTCACTTTCACATAATCGCAGATTATTGAAATGGTATACCTTTTAAGTCATCGTCAAAGTGCTTCTTACGACTTTTGGTATTTGCGTTCGTTTTTGCAATTTAAATCAATAAAAGACTTATTAAACCTTACGAACAAATTTGATAACAAAAACCAAGATGAATCAATTCATTTTTAAAATTCCAATAAAAGTAACATAAAAATGTTACTTTTTTTTTTATAAGTGGAAATTTTATGAGTGGAAATGGTCTTTTGATTATGTGCAGATTGTTAGTTTGCAAAATCTTTTTTTCATCTCATGCTAAAAAAAAAAAAAAAAAATCATGCAGCTCATACACATTAATGAAATGAATGCAAATTCATCAACTTCATGTCAGAAAGTTGATCGATGCGTGTACAAGAAAACTAAATTAATCATTTTTGTGATAATTGATTTTTCGGGGATATACGGCTATTTTAATACACGTATGAAGAAAAGCTAATCATTTCAATTTCATGTCAAATTGTTATCTTGATTCTAAGTCTACTACAACTAGTCCATTCCAAGTTTTATCACTCCGTACAGTAACCACTTCGATTTCTTTTAACAATTGACACTTTTGGAACTTTGTTTCACTTGACAAATTACAACCGATTTGTCGTTCACTGGTCGAATATCGCGCACTGATGAGACGGCATAGAACTCACCATTGGGTGTTGTTTTTTTGAAAACTTTGATAGCCACAACGAAAATCAAAAACAGAAAAGGAAACATTTTTGTATTCCAACAGGATAGTCTGTCAGAATTGTTTCCCGCCCAGAAGTGACAGGACTACAGTTGACTCTGCAACTTCATATAGTCTTGAAAAGGCTTCAACTCGAAGCCATACGTTTAATGATATTATTGCGTTACATGATTTACCTAATGAGATTCTATATCCATGCAGAAATACCGCGCGCAAACGATGTGCACTCCGTTCCCACGTTTACTATCAAGCCAATGGACAGGCTGGTGGTACCAAACTCAGTAGACACTTCTTTAGTTGACTCAACTTTGCTGGAGATGTTTATCGACCTATCGAAATAATGCCATTTGCTTGGATTCCCAATAAGCAAAATATATGCATTTAACAATCGTATAATGTATGACAGAAACCTTGACGTTTTTGTTAAGAGCTCTTTAGTTCTTATAACTTCAAAAATTCGTTCATGTTTAATATTCGTTGGTGAAATTTTGAAAAGGATCTAGAGCTAAATTTCTATATTTGTATTTTTCTTATTATTAAATACATTGTGTCTCTTATTACTCCATCGACATTTTTGGTAATCAATTATTTAATTTTTTTTCAATTTATGTTAGGGCTTAAAGAGATTTTACTTAAAGTTCTTTATGATCACATTTTTGTAAAGATTGAGTATATATTGAAATCCAGTGGGAAATTTTTCTAAATCTTTCGAATCGATTATCGAATACTTCTTTTTCTACTTATTTTCTATTTTTTTTTTTTAATTTTCTAATTTCAGTAATTTGTTTTAAATGTAATTATTTATATTTTATATCTAAAATAAACAAAAGTGTATATTTTTAAATAATAAATAAAATGAAACTTGAAACAAAAATGATATAAAAGAGTATAAAGAAAAAAGTAACTGTTTTAATGTTAGGATTATTTATTGGATCAAATTAAGAAAAAGGCATTGAGACTATGACGTCAATTTACACACTCGATTTGATTCTCATTAAAAGCTACGCCACAGGATAAAGGCACTTGTAAGGATTAAATACAAATTCATGTGTATAAATATTGAAAGAGATTACAAGCTAAATGTTGTTGTTGTCTTTGATTATTAATTAGCAATTTAAGTGGCTTTAAATATCTTTAGCAATTTCTTACATTAATAAACTGCTTTTTGAAATGCTAATAAATTATTTTTTATCTTTTATAATTAAATAAAATAATATTAATTAATAAATTTAGACCCTGCATTTTAAACTGAAAAAATTTGATTGTTTTTTTTTTTTTTTAATATTATTTTATATAATATAAGCGATTTATTAATTATATAATATTGTTTCTTTGTCATTATTTATGCGTGAATATGGTTTCTTTTATGTAAATAGAGCAGCAAATTTTTAAACGTTATTACTATTATAAAAATAATAAAATTTAATATTCCAAGCAATTCCATGTCATTGTGTGAAAAATATTGAACATATTTCAATTTTATCAATAAATTAAAGTACATTTTCGAGACATTTTCAACTCGAAACCGGATTGAAAAACATTCTTTGTAGAATAGTTTATAACTGCATGAAACTTAAACTTGAAATAATAATATTCACATATTACTCTTACAGTACACTGAGAAAACGGTGCAGTATTTACTCTGAGCCAGGAAGTTGTTCACAGCTTCACTCGGAGTATAGTTAACTCGCGTATTCTTAGTGTAATATTATTCGCATTTTGTTCATAATTATTTCTTATTTAAATTAATCAAATATAAAAATGTGTTTTGCATTTACACAATTTTTCATGAAAGTCAAATTAAAATTCAATATCAAATATCATATGATAAAATTAAACAGTTTTAACAGTGAAAAAGGCAAATGTAAAAAATGTTAAACAAAAAATTAATAATTTGTTGAGTTTGTCATCTAATCTAATATGAAAAAATCTGATGTGAAAGCGCACGATCAACGTGTGCGACATTTCTAGTAATTGAAATTTATTGAAATATAAAAAAAAATTAAAAAAATAAATATATACAAATAATTAATTAATGAGGCTGTCATTATCGATACTTTTCTAAAGTATAATAAAAATTAATATTTGTCTATCAACGCATCAAAAAATAGTCAGTCTTAATTTTTGTATTTATTTGCAATAATATATAGTATACACAATAATATGAAGGTATTTAAATTAACAAAATAAAATCTGAATCATGGAGAAAAACTGCATCAGTTATTTCTCTTTGACTTCATGGATATCTCCAGGTATGCGATACAAACTCCTACAATCTAAGGTCGCACATTTTGCTTCTTGCCTTCATTTTTTTTTTTTTTTTTCGAACTTACAAACTATTTGCTTACATGTTTATTATCAATTTTATCTTTCACTGTTTTTTTCTTTTTATAATCAAATTTCAGTTTTCACCGTTCCTTAATTTGTTTATTGTAGTTTACTTTACTTTATGCTACGAGTACTTCGCATTCACTAATCAACTATACACTATCATTTAATACAATCCCAAAACTGTTGCGCCGATAAAAAAAATATTTTCTATAACTTGAAATCGATTAATGAGGCTTATATTTTCACTACTTATAGACTGCCAAACTAAATTTATCTTTATTTATTATCTAAAAGTTTTCCTCAATCAGTATAATTAATATTCTTGAATAAATTAAAAACTGAATAATAATGACAAATGGAAAGTAATTCCTTGTAACGAAATTAAAAAACAATGGTTTTTGTAAAATTAAAGGACTTCAAAAATCATGTAACATTTTGAAGTTAGTAAAAGCTTTAAAAACAAGTTTTCTCTTCAAACATCAATTACAACAATTAATTGGCTTAAAAATAAATCAAATTTACATATCACCGATATAAGAAATTTCTTGAACAAGTGTCTTTATCAAACATAACATATTGCAAAGTTAAATCCAATCCCTAATTTTAAGGTAAAAAAAAATTGGAAAAATTGTCGCAATCTCACTGCTTCTCACTCACTTTTCTACAACACTGTCATCGATTGAGAAAAATACTTCCTCGGCTTCTTTCGTAATCGTTTAGTATGCGTAAAAAATGGATAGGTGCGCGCGTAACATGTACACCTCTGCACTCTCGCTTGTGTGTGTATATTATATACAGAGAATCATTACAATCTAAAATAAAGTTTTAGCCAACAACAATAAGTAATAGTACGGAGCGCGCTCGTGCAGGAAGCGCGCCCAATAATAGGCACAGTAAACGTACGGGTATTAATCGTTACTTTTGCATTGCTTTCCTTTTTACACACCATACTCAAGCCGTTGCTACCAGGGAACGGAGAGAATTTTATGAAAATATGTATCTTAAAAGAAACCATTATTAACCATTCAATATACTTATCAGCCAGTAACCCTAATTTCATGTAATTTAATTTTTTGAAAATGTAGCATAAAAAGTTTTAATTTTATAAAAAGTTCTTTTTAAATTTTCTGGTACAAATCAGTTCCATGAATTAATTTGTCATATTTTTCATTATTTGTAATTTTTTTAATTTTGGCTTTTATTAAAAAGATATTAAATGATTATTCATGGTAAACTACCAGGAAAAAAAAACAAATGGAATGGAAAATGAAATAGAACAGGCATTTGTACAATACAAGAAATCAATCGTCAATTGAAGATTTTTATGTTAAAATCAGTTACAATTCGCACTTTTTTTATATTAATTAAATTGTGAATGTAAAATTAATTTATTTTTTAATTAGATGACACAAGTGTGCTTAATTGATAATTATTTTATTAACATACAGAAATGAAAATTCAAATTTAATACAAATATCAGATGGCAAGCGAACGAATTTGTCAATAATTTTGGTATTAAAGATTACTTTAGATGATTTATTTTTATCTTGAAATGTAAATCTGAGAAAATAATGATGAGAATACAAACATAAAACATAATGTTCATCTATCATCGTAACATAATAAATGCTACAACGAATGCTTTGTTTGTGCATTCAGAAATACAAATCAATTGATACTCCGCCACGCTCACTGTATACTTTCTCATATTCATTTTTAATTTTCCTAAATTGTGCGCCAGCTAAACTAATAAGCTAAACAAGGTCTAACTCGGCCTGGTGCATTTCACATTTAAATTAACAAATCACGATATAAGCGCCCCCTATCTTTGACGGTTGCAATGACTAAGTGAGTCTCCAGAGGGGATTGATATCATACAGTTTTAGCTCACAATCGTATTTCATCAACATAAAAGCAGTTTCATTAGAGCAATAATGATAACGAAAAAAAGAAAATGTAACAAAACATAAGAGGTCTTTTCTCTCAAATGGCACTATTTTTAAAATTCGTTCAATGAACTGTAAATTTACTTTCTTTACGAGGTCGATTTTATTTCCTCATCATTGCCTTTGCCTTTTTCTTTTGCTTTCGAATGTTTCTACTTTCTTTTTTTCGCCTTACAGTTGTATTACACGTAATTCATTTGTTAATGAATTGGTTTATCAAAAGTACAATTTGATTCCCTGATATCAACGCGCTTTCAAAATAATGCAATACAAATGTTTACTGATCACCCTGGTACAAAACTGCTCGACGCTTCGCAGCGCAAATCGACGGTCGTTTTGCAACTACTGAACTTATGCTATTGTGTCACACATATTTCAATTTTCTGGTGCTTCATTTTGACGCGCCGATTTTTTCGTGCACATTTTTGCGATACATGGTGTCGCAATTTGATCAATTTATACTGGGTTATCTTTTTGCACCACGCGTGGTGTAATAGTTCTACTTATTTTCGTGTGTTTTGTTTATAATTTAACTTCACTTCCTGTTTAGTTGAAATGATATTCTTATATCACTTATAGTACAAAAACTGCAGTAATTCCATCCAGCAGTAATTTATTACTGGACTGAATTTTCACACCCTTAAATTTAATTGATTTAAATTTATTTATTGTAACTATGCAGATGACCTTTTATCTGATGTTAATCTATTATGCATTGTCTCTAATGCAAAATTAGATCTGAGTCAGCCAAAACCTGCCATGTTAAATTTTGATACAATATTAATTGTTATTTCAAATTTTTTGATTGGGACACTTTACCATTGGATGAAGATCTAACAGACATTTCCTACAAAGTTATTCACAAGTGTATTTGTACCATCTAGACTTTTTTACAACAGGAACCAATCAGGTTCACTTGCTTTTACAGCGTCTGCAAATAACATTCTGAACAAAATTTTTCAATTGTCTAGACCCTCCTAGTTTATCAAGATACGTCAAACTAGAAAAAGTAAGCTCTGAAGATTTTCTTTGAATGTTATATCCATATACGCTATTAGTCTTGATGTCTCAAATACTGTAAAACTTTTTGTGGAATATTGCAACAGTTTTTTCAATCACCACAATGACTAACTATAAAGTCTGCAATCTTATTAGTGCAAAGGGAAATATTAAATGAGTCTTAATAAGTCTTGAAACTTCCGAACGGCTTTTTTCACTGAAACATTCAGATGGTATTGGGCCAGACGTAATCCCTAATATTTTGCATTGTGAAAATTCCTTAGCCAAAGCCATTCAAGTGTTATTTGTTAAATCATAAAAAGAAAAAACCGGTGTTTTCTCAGTAGTATGGTTCTTTCTGTTTTGAAAAATAGAGATGGAAACAATGTCAAAAACTACAGACTAATGTTCATTTAAAGTTTGATTTGTGAACAGTTTAAACAAATCATCGCGCGAGTTATAAATTATTTTTTGATGATGAACAGCACTATTTTCATAATGGACGTTGTACAATGCAACTGTTAAACAATTAAGTTCCTAGGTGATTGGTACATGTCATTAAGTCGATTTAATATGTACAAATTTTGCAAAATCGATCAATAAGGTATCCAACAGTATATTATATTTGTTGAGGAACTGGAAAAATATGGTATGACTGTTCAAACGCTTCGCTGCTCAAGCAGTTTTTTGATGTACAAGAAGTTACATACATAAAGTACAAGTTTGAACTTAAACAAATTTTTGTGAAAAAAAGCTATATCCTCACTGTTTACTTTATTTTTATTAATTTGACTGTTTTATTATCTTTCTTGCAATTTATAAAAAATTGCAAAATAATTATTCTAAATTTCAACTCGTATATTATGTACTGTAACTTCTCAGACCACTCTTCAACTTGAGAGATCCTGATGACATTGTATTACCAGAAATATATGGAAATCATGAAATCTAGTGAGATTGTATCGCTTTGGGTTAGCAAAGATATCATTGACATTGTTTTCTCATTTGAAATTCTTAACAGGTTTGTGCCAGACTCGTATCTTCTGGGAAAATCAGCACTATGATACCACGGAGGTCACTTCATCGTCATAATTTGTTCAAAGTCAAAATTTTTAGAACATTGTTCAGCAAATTTTACATCATAAATCGTATTTTCATTTTAGGAAACAAAAGTTGTGATGTTATTTTTTATGTCTTAAAATGAAATTAATTGATATAGTTTCACTCTTACTCTTATATTTTGCATATAATCCATTTCATCATATAATCCTTCTGCTCAATTCTTTTTGTTAATATATATTCTTGTATAAAAGAGTGCATTTCCATGTGTTAAATAAATAAGAAAATAAAATCAAAACAAAAGTCAGGAAGTTACTTATCTCATATATTATAATTAAGAACATGTATAATTATGTACTACATAGCTTGACAAATGTATGACTATTATAAAATCAATCATTTTTTTCTTCTTTTTCTTTTTTATTATTTTTGTCATCATTTATTCTGCAATTATTTGCTGATATTAAGTCGAAGAAGCAATGTACATATCCAATGAAAAGAAAATGAAGTTACCTAACGTTCTCCTCAGAAGCTTGTCTTAAAAATTAATTTTTTAAGATAAATCTGAAATAATAAAGTTCCATTAGTACAATGTTAATGCATATAGTCTTAGTAATAATTATAATAAATATAAAGTGGTCAACACTTACAACTAGGTGCAGTATTTTCGAATCGTTTTTGGATTTGATCGTATGTGAATTTAACAAAAGCGTCATACTGTTCTGAAAGCTTCATATTCAGAATCTGATCATATTCTTCTCGAATTTGTGTCTCTTGTTCTTTAAGCATTCTCTCGCAGATCAGTCCCACCTAAAACAATACATTTTTTTGTTAAAGAAGAAAATACTAAAAACAATATTCTTTTTTTATACTTTTCTATTTTTTAATTTCTTTGAAATCAATTTTATTTTACAGAAAATATATAGAGAAATAATCATTTTTCATAATGCTTAATGAAAGGATGAAAATCGTACTTGTCTGAAGGTGAAAAGAGGCTTTTCTTTGCAACTAGGAGTATTATTATATGAACTGGATCCACATGCAGTTGGGCTGGACGGACTCGATGGACCTTCCATGTCTGATGAGTCGCCATTGGTCAAATGAGAATTGAAGTGCAGCTGTCTTCGTCGCTGTAATCGTCGAATTTCTTCTCTGAGGTTAGCAGCCATTGTTTCTGCAAGTTCATATAAAAGATAAATAAAAACGGTATTTAACTGCAATATTTATTAAATTTTAAAGTTAAAATATTTTTCTTGGGTGCATTTTGTATTTCAATGAAAACAAAGAAACCATGAAAAAATGTGAGAATGAAAGGAAGAAAGAAAAGTTCATTCATCACTAATCATATTTATTACTATGAGAAACATAAAAATCACAATCATCAATCTAAATAAATTACAGAAATAATGAAATGTTTTAGTGACATTGTTTCAAATTGAAAGACATAAATATATGTAAAAAGAAAATAAAGACATGTAAATTGCTTGTTCTTGGATTTTTATAAGCTTTTGAATGTAAAAAATATCAGAATCCATATAAATTATAAATGAGTGCACTGAAATCATACATTTTATTATCTTGATATTCATTGCAAATGTCAGTAACGTTGGAAGGATAACAAAATGTCAAGAAAGGAATGATTATCTGATTATCAGTATGTTGATAAAACACTCTAAGGTTAGAATAATCCTATACTTGTAAATTGAGCAAGCTATCGCGATATAGAAACTTTGTCAAACATATTCATACATGTCACCTTCGATTCACCAACATTGATCTTTTTTACAATTCATTGTCTCGACATCTGGTTATTCCATTATGTTTCTTCAGTGCAAGAAGTATAAAGAACATTACAACAATAAGATATATACATTTTAGAAGTATAATGTTTGTCTTTCTCATAGAGAAAACTGTTTGTTTGTTGACATTGTTTTGATCTTTTTTAGCAGTTTTTGTTATTTGTAGTGTTTCCAGATGTTTGAAAAAAGATTTGTTAAAAATTGAAACTTATTTTAATTTTTATTTGACTATATCATTCCAAAAAAAAATTTGTTGCGAAAAAAAAACTTGCAGATTTTATGCAAATGACTTATAAGAAAAAAGATCCAATATTGTGAATTATAAACGTGGGTATTTATCCATAATATTATATTTAAACTTCAATATTTGCATTTGAATTAGTTAAAATTAATATTTAAAATAATATATTTTTTTGCCAAAGTAATCAAAAAAAATATTATTACAAAAATCAAGTTGTTATTCAATTTAAGATAATTGCTTCAACAAAATTTGATTTTCTCCACCCAACTACTATTTTTAACAATAAAGCCCCACATTCCACAGAAGTAATACTGCAATTTGCAACGATAAAAGCGATCGACATATCCCGCAGAGAAAAACGTTTATCAAAGTCGAGTCATCGACGAATCTATTCCAACGCGGCGAGCCAACCAAAGAGCCGAAGGAAACATTGCTCGGAGCAAGAAAGAACGCGAACGGCGAGATAAAACGAAAGGGATCTAGCTCGGCTGGTTTTGCACAGCCTAAATTCGCGGCATCCATGGCACGCCACGAAAAACGACACTGCCTCGCCGCACCATCCGATCGCCTTACAGAGATAAGCGGGCGAATTTTCATAACGCCCAAGCCCTGAAAAAGCTATAAAAAAAGGCTATAATAGGCTGCTTGAGGAGCGCGAGCGCCCCTCTGTCGCGGGGCCGGGGGAGATGGAAAAAGACCCGACGGGGAGGGAAGGGGGCGCGCGGCGAAAAAGACCCGCGGGGACAAAAAAGGTGGCCATCCCTTATGGTATCAACATATGATATGTCCCCTCCCCTCCCATCGCCACGCCTGCTGTCTCCCATTCGATCGTCCGTCCTTGTCTCTCTGACATCGCCTTATGCAGCTTTTGTGGGATTTAAAGGATTAAAGCACCGTCAAATAAATAATAAGGGAAAAAGAAAAATAAAAAACTAACTTTTCTAGTAAGTTACATAATAACCATGATAATAAAGGAAACAAAAAAACGTAAAAACAAAAACAAAGAAAGAATGAAAGGTAATAACAACAAAAAAACACATTCATACATCATTACATAACAACAATAACAATAAAAGAGAAAAACAAACAAGCAGACAAAAAAAGAAAGGATGAAAGGCAAGAACAGAGAGAGAGAGATGCAAGCTGTGCAAGTTGAATTACGAAAACTTACCTGGTGTCAATTTGTGGGCCACCTCGCCGAAGGGGGAGGGGGTCTTGGGGGTCGAGACGTTCTGTGTGGACGGCGAGACGCACATCGGGGCGCATCTTCGTCGCTTGTTCGGTCGGCCCTGGCTGTGCACCGGGTCAAACTCGAGGGAGCGCTTGAGGGTCGCGCAAGCCATGTCTCGCGTGACTGCGCCGCGTCCAAGCGATCACAACTGCTCGACTGGGTGGCAAAAATATACGCTGGCTCGCAAGCTCCGGACGCACGACTGCTGATCCCCGGCCTTGTGCGTCAATCGCTCGACTCGAGACACACGATTGTCGTGGATTCGGCTGCCGCGAATTCGCCTGGGTTCGCCCGAGAACACCAAAACAAACAGTCGTCAGTCAAACAATATGGCCGACGTGCACGACTCGCTTCGCTCGACACGACTCATGCGACCGAGTCGCCATTAGACCGAGCGGCAACAGCGACATCTTTTTCACATACGCTCAGCTTGGCTAACATGTTGCGATTGATTGGCTTCACTTGAGATTTATGATATGGTATTTTGATTTGTAATTTTAATTATTTTTCATCAGTTTCTCGTTTGTACTTGTTTTTTGATCAAGGTCTTAGATTTTCATTTGGCAAATGCTGTCACTTTTGTAAACGGTTATTGAAATTGAAGGTTCGAGTTTAAGGTCCGTTCATAGGGGGCGTTTCAGGGCAGCGCAGTTAAATGAAATTGTTTTCATTCCAGTGACAATCAACTATAAATTATGGAAAAATTTTATTATAAATGTCGTAATTTAAAATGTGTAATGTTTTTTTAACCTTACTTTAAAGTAAGTATATACTTTTTTTGTTGTATTTAGTAATTTGACTTATTTATTTATTTATTTTTTTTTAAATTTGACATCGAATAGAGCTATCGAATTTTGAATCACACACCCCTATTTCATACTTGTTGTGTGTGATGCATTACGTTTAATACATTAGCTGTATAGATCTGCTCATTTTCAGTATAACCGATGATTGTGAATGGTGTTTTTGAATTGCATACAATAAATTTAAGACAGAGCTTTTGCGTGCTTGAATTTTCATATTGAGGTCAAAAGTGGAAAAAAGTGAAAAATGGAAAATCAATTTAGAGTTTCATCCAACAGTCGCGGTATGTATACAAAAAAAAACAAAATATATTTAATGTAATTATTCAGGTAAGTTATTACTTGGAAAATATATCATTTATAATTTTTACGTTTATTATTTTTGCATAGAAAGTTCTCAGTTTTTCATTATAATTTTGATATATAGACATTTGTTGATAAATTACTTTTATTTTTGGCATGTTCCAGTAACATTCAAAGAAAATATTAATAAAGGACACACTTATGTGGGCTACATTATCTGTCCTTCATTAATATTTTTTATGAATGTATATAGAAGATGTCTATTGAGATTCCTGTTTTGTTATTATTGCTCTTTTCACTTTCGAGTCAAAATAAATTCAATGACTTCTGGTAATTTCAGTAGACCAATGAAAATAATTTGTATTTTATTTTATTAAATTGATTGCAGATTTAACAATGGCACACAAATTGTTTAATCAAAACATTAAGCCAAAGGGGTTAAGTATGCGTCCTGCATCTAAATTCAATTTAACCGATAGAGGAAGTCCATACAAAAAGATGACGCCAAAATCCCCATATAAAAATGCACTTACTCCAGGTCGTCGCTTATTATTAAAGGTTATTTATCAATCTTATCAACATGTCAATTGAATGTTGTATTACTAAGGCTTGTATATTTCCATATGGAGGACTTTTGAAAACATTTTCAAAGAGTTTTATTGGATATCAATAATTGAACATTGTATTAGATAATTATGTTGCGATCATTTATCTAATATATTCTTGTCAATTTATACTAATAAATTATATATTTATAAGGTTATTACACTGGTTTTTTATATATTACAAAATAAATTTTGGTAATTGTAGTTCACTTTAAATTCATTACATTTATATTAACTACATTAGTATACATTCTAAATATACTTGCACATGTATATTATGCAATATTTCGTTTTAACAGTTTGTCCTTGATTATACTGTAAATTTATTAAATTTTCCTTTTTTAGAAACAAGCAATCAGATTTGAGAAGAAAATGGAAATGTCCCCACAAAAAATCAAAGAGGCCCAAAAATTAACAGTTGACGATAATTTCTTCAAACCTAAGCCAATTATATATCCAGAACCAGAAGTACTGGCTTATGAATTGGATGATTCTGTTTGTAAGATACAAAAATGGAAATAAAAATGTAAAATGAAAATAGAAATCTTATTATATTATTTATATCTGTTTCTTTCAGATGACAACATGTATTTAGATTCTCCATTTCGAAATCTGACAGTTCAAGATGAAGATGAAGGATTCATTTCAGGTAGTTTTTCATGTTATTTGTCTTAATTGACATCAAATAAAATAAAAATCTTGAATTGTAAACTTTAATTTTAATATAATAAGTTGATAGAGGAAATGTAAATTTATTTTTTCAGATCCAGAACCTCTTCCTTTAGGTCCCGATGATTTTCAGTGTTTATATCGTCATCATCCATTGGAAGATGAAATGTTTCTGGACGATTTAAAACTTATGGATATACAACCGCTAGAGTTATCTGATCTGGATGACGATTTTTAAAGTTCTTTATTGTTCGTTCATGTAAAAAATTTCTTTTATAAATTTCTTGAAATGAATCTTTGTATAAGTTAAGTTGTACAAAATTAAATGCATTTATCACTTTGAAGTGCCTACAAATTTTATGTTAAGACTATTTATTGATTATATTATATCATTGTACTATAATCCATTAACGATGAAAGAATCTTCTGTCTCTTTTTAACAAAATTATCCATTGACGAATTTTATAAAAATTATAACATCTCAAAATTTGATTGAAGATTATGCAATCTCAAATCTTAGTTGAGAAATATGACATATATCAATTAAAAAGTTTTCAATGAGAAAGAAATTAAAAAATTTGTTAATTAAAATTCATAATGACATAGTCTTCAACTAAATTTTATTCCGCTTTATAGTTTTTTTTGGGTATTTTTGTACACTCTCATCTGAACATGGTAAAAGAAATATACATCGCTCTGTAGTCGCTCCATAAGTGACATTGGTGATAAATCATGTATTTAAGTTACAATGATTAAACAATCATAATGCAAATTTTCATATACATAAATAATACAAGCATGGATTCCAAATAGAAAAAAAAATTAAAACTTGGTGAACGACTTAAAATGCGCATAGTTAAAATGTGACTTGTGCAATTGATAAAGCTCTTTTTATAACATTATTAAAGACTTTGATGTCAAACATTGTAAATATAAAAGGATAAATAATAGGATAAATAACTTTACATAAATTGCATTAACTTTTTCAATATTCAATTTTTTAAAGTAATTTAAAAGAAAGGGAATAACTTTGTGTGCCATAAAATTTATTTTATAAAGCTAAGTTAAAATCTTAAATATTAAGATAATTGTAACTTTGTTATCATTGTAACTTAATCACCTATGTCTTTTTCTTATATAAAAAGTAGGTTAATGAAAATATATGTATAGATTAAGATTTATTAATTAAATATTATTATGTAACAAAATTTAATAAAAGCTTATAACTATAGATTGAAAAAATTATTAACAATATTTATACATTAGTTCAAGTCAACAATAACCGGTGCTTCATCCTCATTTTCATCCTGTAGATCATTAAAATCCCACATGTACTGTTTTGTAAGTTGCTCGCGAAAACTACAAGAAGCCGATTTTAAGCGACCATCTATAAGTGGATTGGCATCAATGTTTGCAAATAACGTGCGCAAATTTTGATATATAAAATTGTTGCTTGCAACAATGTCACATAACATCTCTTCTGGAACATAGTGCAGTTGCTTTTCTAAAACAATGAGAAATTCTGCAAATAATTGTCGCCTATCTGGAATAGCTTTGTCGACGCGACAAATTAATGTAACCAATTTTTTCCAATGCTCGAATGAGTCAAGACTTTGACCTGCCAGAAAGCAGACAAATGCTAATTGCATTTCACCAATAACTTCCATTTGGCTGAAAAAATGTATCGCTTGTTTTATATTATTATTGTTATTATTATCAATCGAATAATTAAAAATTATATCAAAGATAAAGAAATAATTAAATTTGTCAATTAAAAATGTAATCAAAGGCATTTTCTCTTTGAATATATGATTGCGATGAAGCATCATATGCACTGCGGAAGTAAAGTTGTACTTTGCTACCTTGGTGCATAACACATAAATGATATTTGCTTTGTAAAAGATCCTTATTATTAGCATTTAAATTATACGTTTTCTAATACTCACTTATTCATTTTAGATATCAGCATTTCAAGGGCATAACTTGAATCTAAAGAATGCTGCGTGATTTCCTTTGGTGTGGCATTGTCAGGGTACAGTTTATCCATCAACGGAGTTAATCGAAGCTCAGTGCCGGCGACTGGCTGTAAATTTGGGAGTAACTGTTCTTCCTTATCTTCCAATGAACATCCAGAACTTCTTTTTCGTTTCAAGTTAACGGCCTTATTTTTGTGTACATCGTCAGTATTTACTAGCTCTAGAGCTGACCTGACGAATCTGTTAAGAAACATGGATTATAGGGTAAGTAACCTAAAGATAACAATATATTTTAAACCAAGGGAATTGAACAAATTTTGTTAACACCCATGGTACAGACTATATTTTTCATCACAAGTGCAAGAAAACAAGATTTTCTGACAATTCTCTAAGGAGGAAAATATCACTTTTCTTGCAATAGTTAAGAAAAAAGTGGTTTGAAAAGTGAAATTAAAAAAAATGTAATAACCCACAAACTGGAGCACATCTTTCAACTATTATAGGTGTGATCCTGTTAGTTAGACTAACCCAATCTTTGTGTATATCATAAGGATATGGTCCTAGACATTTGTCAAGCGTTTTAATATTACTTTTTAATGCTTCCACAGTCTGTTCTGAAACAGCTAAACACAAAATATATTACTTTGTAATGACAAAGGAAAACTCTTGTAGATTTTTTCATTTGTCAATTAATGATTTTTAAAATCAATTTCATCATTCAATCTTACATTCACTGCTTAAACCTTCATTTTGTGCATCCCATTTTTTGACTATGATTTCAGACTTTTTGAAAACATGGAAAAACCCAACTCTTGGCGCAATGTCGCCATGTCGACTTGTAGCACTAAAAATTGTTAAATTGAATTTTGTAATTATTACTCGTAAATCTCTTTTTATTTATTTTATTGAAAATATAATCGATTATCTTTACCTATAATGTATAAAATGAAAACCTGGAGGTATCATTTTGATACCTTTAAACTGATTTCCAGTTGTCCAAGATTTCATATCGATCCCAAAATCAGTTTCAGGCGGAACATCTAATATTATGCAAATACCGCCTTCATTAAACAACCGTGTAGCTGTTTCTGAATCCATTTCCATAGAATCTTCATATGATTGCATTTGTTTGTCCATTTTTATCACTTCAATTTGTGTCTAGCTCTTCAATTCAAAACTTAATATTACTCATTTTTGTTAATTTTTTAACAGAAAATATTAAAAAAAAAAAAACAACAACTTACATTAAGTGGAAAGACGTAAATACAAAATTTAAAAGGAAATTAAAGAATAAGAAAGATATACTATAATATAAATATTCTTATATAAATGGCTATAATTTTCATTACACATTTTTAATTAAGATCAATTAAAAACATGACAGTAAAAACATAAACAAACAGTGTATAACCTCAAATTATTGTTTACGTTGATTATACGTAATTCAAATTTTTTGATTGTTTTAAACATTTTAATTTTTAAGACTTTATGATTGCAAAAATGACAGGCAAATAAAATTATATTCACCCTTAACTAATCAATCAGCCCCTTTAGTTGTTATACTAATAACAATGAAATTACTTTTGCTCCAATATTTGACACAATACTTATTTATAATCAGTTTTCACGACATAGCCGCCATCTATTGAGGCGGTAAATTCAAAATATTTTTAACTATAGATGTCTTCGAGAATATTATTAGTCAATTAGTTAATTATTTGAAAAATCAAAAGAATCCAAAATTATATCAAATTGACTTTTATTTTTTTTTTAAACTTCAATTTTTTTCTTTAAAAAAAATAATACATAATTGTGTTCAAATTGGGGACATTGTGAGGATAAGGAAAACACTGAAATTAATTAAGGATTTTTTTACTTTACTATTATAATGAATGTTTCATAATCAGTAGTTACACTGAATTCTTATACCCTCGCTCATATTTACCGAGAAAAATTATAGTAGACTGTAATCTAAATTTGAGCAAAGTTTCCTAGCGTTCGATCGACGAACGGACTTGTTAGAATGACTAGAGTAGATAGTTACAGAAATGAACACTGATGATAAAATAAAAATTTGTTTTTTTTTACTATTTTTTTAATTACTTAATTTTTTTTTGATTAATTTATTATATTCATGCTCAAAATCATAAAATAATCACAAAATTATCTTGAAATATATAATGAAGTTATTATTGCTGCAATATATTATTGTGAATATCATCAGTGTACATTATTTAATGGCCATTCGTAATTTGATGTATTGTTTTGCGTGAAAAAAGAAATCACAAATATTCAAACTCACTGTACGTCACTTGGTGCTACATTATAATTTTCATTAAACATTAAATCTTATAAGTATGAAAAATCATTCTACATAAAGTGAATTCTCGTGGAAAAAATTCTTACCTATTTAAAACCATTTGTATATAAATGTACATAATAATATATACTACTACAAACATGACATCATCAAAAAACAATTCCTCTATTATGAAATATTCTCTGTTTTAAGGCAGATAATCTTCATATTCAACATAAATTATATTGACGTGTGCAATAAAAAATAAATAGAAACTTTACAAGATCAGTTACGGCGCTCAATTAATTACATTCATATATATTTATAAAAGATCTTAGATGTATGATATAAGATAGAAATATACATATTGCACTATATTAAATGAAAGTCGCTCACACTTTATTTGGTGCTAATGTACTAGTTGGAAAACATTTTGGTACTCAACATTGCAAGTCGTTATGTTTCTTTAATTCATGTTACATAACAATTCATAATAAAATTTTGTGTATAGTAAATTATTAAAAAAATTAAAATTCATAATTATTTAAAAAATATAATTTAATTTGTGTATTTTATTATTTATCAATTTATTGTAAAAATTTTGTATTTGTATTGCTATGTCACTTGAATCAAAGTTAAATTAATTGTATTTACTTTAAAATAAATTTTACGACACTCTCATCAGTTTAAATAAACAATCCCTCGTGTTTATAACAACTTTCTTTTTTAACTGCAAAATTACACATTGCATTTTTCATAAATTCAGTAAGACGTCAAATTAATTTCATTATTACAATTACATTACAAGGGATTCCTTATTTTTTAAATTCTTTCACTTATACTCAACTAAAAACTGTGGGGATAAAAGTATTTATAAATATATATAGTAACAAAACATTTTATACATGTTTATATAATATAGCGATGTGCAAGTAAATCATTTATAATGAAGTCTTAGTGAGAAATACATAATTTATGACATTACAGTTTTGTTGCAGAATATTGAAACAAATGACATAAGAATATAATTATTTTTCATTTTGTTGTTAATAATAATAATGACTTTCACGAAAAAGTATATTGAAAATTATTATCATATTTAATTAATCACTCTTTTCACTTTGTAAAATTATATTACATGAACATTCATATATTAAAGCAACTTTAGTGAGTAAAATAAAAAATGCAATTTCAATACAGAGGTAATTTCTCTTTGAAATAATTCCTTGGATAAAATAATTGATAAAATAATATATTTTCGTGAGAATGATCAATATTACTTTGCCTCATTACACCTCATTAAATCTACAGTGTAATCATTTCATAGATTCATTCAAGTATATTCACATTTAGCATTAAATAATTTATATACATCATACTTTATTGAATTAAACATGAAATTTGATTTTGATTGAGTAGATAGACCATACAAAGTATGACAGCATTGTATTGAATGATAAAACATACACGATAATGGCAAAACTGAAATTGACAATACGTTGAAAAAATTGAAAAACCACAGTAAACATATTTTCATGTATTTTCTTGTCATGTTACAGTGGAAGAATTACTTTCAAAATAAACAAAATTTTTATTATAAAAACAAAAATTTCAAGTAATTGGTTTTGCATCGTGAAATACATTCTAATATAACAACATTTTACTTGAGCTATTTTGTAAAAGTTACGATTATTTGAGACGTGCATTTTTATGATTGTGACAGACTGGACGTATTATCTATTCATTAAGAATTGTTAATTGTCGTAAAAAGTCAAATAGTAGATTATTTATCTTCTTTAACATTACACTATTCATACTATCAATGTTTTCGAAACATAATATTCTAATTAAATTTTTAAAGCAAATTAATGAAAAGTAACGAAAAATAACGAAATTATTACAACATTTTCACAAAAATATTTTTAATTGAATAGATTCAAATAATTAGAAGTTATTTATAAAATCTTTGACGAATGTAACAAAAACTGATTTTTATTTTAATAAAGTTCCAATCAAAAATGGAGTATTGGGAATTTGCGCAAATAGATAATTTTCCTATTTTTTGGAGGTACAATCTCAGCGAAATATCTTGAGAAGTTAAGTATAGTAGAAACAAATGACAGTGTTATTTCTACTCCCTCCATTCCAACAAAACTTTCTAATTTACAAATCTAGGTATCTAATTGTGCTTCATATTTTTTTTGTTTTGTTTTTTTCTGAGATTGCATTTTGAAAATTTAGGAAAAATTGCTATTTATTTTTTTCAGTGTGCGACAGTTTAGCTGCACGTCACTTGCTCTTGAGTGAGATCGACTGGGTGACACTGCTTTTGATTTCGTTATCGCTGGCGGGCCTTGGCGGACTCTGCGAGGACGAACGCCGCCGATCCTGGGAGGATATGCTGCTGCAGTTCGCGTGATGTCCGCCGGTCTCCCAGTCGCGCAGCTGACAGAAGGAACCGCAATATCGCGCCACGCCGCAACCACCGCAAGTTTCCAAAGCAGGTCTGCCGCAGTTCCAACAACTCTGTGAATTAATTTTTGGCTCATAATCGAAGCAACGACGTCAAAACCAACTGTAATTTTGCCATTCAGAATCGCTATACCGAGGGTTCCCTATGGTCAAACCATCGGTCTTTGATATTTCAATGTTATGATTTCGCAGTGTAACAACGTTATATTTTACTATATAACTACATTCGATACCTCCGTAATAAACCAATGATTATTTTAGGTAAACATTGTTCAATATTTTATTTCTTTTGTGCAAGTCTTCTCCAAAAATTGGCTTGAATGTGATCATTTTACATTGATAATTTTCAATTTCAATGGCATTGAAATTAATACAATTTTAATGGATTTAATCTTACAGAACCAACGATGTTCGTCAGGTGGCCATCTTTTTCTTCTTCGCAGGAAGTTGTAGTGGGAGTTGTCAGACTTCTGTTACTAGCTTCGGCTGTGTGACTTGGGACTCTTTCAAAAGGACTTTGCCTGACACTGCTGTGGCCCCTTTGAGGTATTGGTAGGTCCAGATAACGATGTGCCCGGAACCTGTCATTGGCTCTAGATTCAGCAACAGCTACTGCCACAGCTCTCTGCACCTCCGCCACAGCTGCTCTTTTCACCTCCTGTACAGCTTCTTCTGTCGGCAATTCATAAAAAAAAACTGAAATGACCACTTCATTTTGTTCATTGTAAGACATTTATTTGCCAATTTACGCTTATAAAATAATTCCATTTATTATATGAGGTTTATTTTAAAAAAGTTGTATTAAGTGAATTGTTTTTATAATAAGTAGAATAGTGTATATATTTTATTTATATTTTATAATAGTCCTTATACAGATTTACTCATTTCTTTACACCAACCTGCTTTTCTTTTGACCTCAGCAACTCTATCTTCGGTAGCTCGAATGGTCTGAGCGACAATCTCTCCGGATAGTCTCTTTAAATTGCCATCCCGATCACCAGTAGATGACTCCACCTGGGACCCATTGGACGAAGTTGGATTACTATTGCTACTGGGAGCATTACCATTTTGCGTGGTAATAATATTAGTTGTTGGCTGAGTTGGGGCGCCAGCTGGACTGGAACAACCACGTTTTTGTAAAATCGCTAAAGCTCGCTTGGTTTTCTCAACCATGCCTAGAATGCAGCTCAACATCACGTGAATGTTTTTCCACTCATCATCGAGATTGGAGCCACCATGTGTGGCCTGCTGTTGATGTGGCATCGGCGCCGGGCCTGGGAAACCCGTTAGCTGGTTGATCTGCACGAGATTCGGTAGGACCGAGTTGGCCACGTGGCTCAAGGCATGTGTATGGTTTTGTATAGAACCGCCGGATGAATGGAGCGGGTGGTACCAGCAATAGGGAGAATCTGCAGCTTGATGCTGA
This sequence comes from Aradophagus sp. ZL-2020, assembly GCA_022817685.1. NCBI lineage: Eukaryota > Metazoa > Arthropoda > Insecta > Hymenoptera > Scelionidae > Aradophagus > Aradophagus sp. ZL-2020. The sequence goes on along the minus strand of JABFOV010000542.1, from coordinate 12,294 downwards.
TGTTGTATCGCGTGGTTCCAGGGATTCGCTGAACGCTTTCCATAAATGGGACTGTCTTCCAATAAGACTCCGTTTTCATAATACCTGGATGTAAATATTTGAAGAAGAATGAGTGGAAACAATTTTGCTATTGCAAAGAGTAAGTGTTTATATTTGCGTTAAACAAAAATAAATAAAATGAAAGGATGTTTAAAAATTAAATAAATCTTTCTAATTAAAAGTGTTTTATTCGTAGGAAGTTTTATAAAATAATATTTTTTAATATAACGAAGGAAACTGGGGGAATTTGTTTGTTTAAATGAATAAGAATGAATAAGAATTTTTTTTTATAAATTTTTAATTTTTTTTTTTGTTTTGCTATTTTCAGTTTGATTTTAGCAGCTAAAGAGTAGTGCATCATGATCTAACATTGCATCGAAATTAATCAAGAACAATAACAACCTTAAAGAAAAATGAAGTTCGATGTGACCTAAAATGGTATGTAAATATACTGAAAATATGCTTTACTCAAAAATAAAAATACGAATTAACAGAATTAAATAATTCATTATTTTAATCATTACTTAAGTTGATGTAATAATTTCTCACACTTTAAATATTATTTAACTTTTTTGATCAAACTTATTATATATAAACAAAACAAATTGCATCGATTCAATGAATTGTATCGTCATAAAACGCCATTCATACGAGGCCAAACTATTTCGTCCTAAATTGGCGTTTCGGCCTTGAAATGTATTCCCTGCCAACACTCCTGATCTTCGGCCATCGATCACGTGAGTGAGACGGAGGAGGGGGCCTTTCAATTTTGGGCCATTAATTCGCGAAGATTGTGTTTATAATATGTAAATGTGAACGGTCGGCGTATGCATGAGTTGTATACCAGTTGGGTGCCAATAGGTACTTGAGACGAGTTTGCCAAGGAGGGTCGGAAAGGTATGCAGAGGTGATATATGAAAACGTCAGAGGCAGACACATCGAAAGGACATGGCGCTGCCAGGACCCTTACATCCCCTACCCCGTTCCCGCGCATTTTCTCGCCTTCGCCACTCTCCGACCTATTCGTTGCATATCCTGACCCAAAATATAGATATGCACTGAGAATAACGAAATTATTGAATCGAACATGCTTAGGAAGTTTCAGACTGTTTTATCAATAAATTCAAATTTAGATAAACGTTGAAGATAGTAAAAAAGTATGTGTAGCATTTGCATAAAATGTATTTAAATGTAACTCCTCGTTATACTGTATTATTTACATTAATCTTTACACCGGTAATTTGAAAAACAATCTTTAACAAATTTAAAAATCACAATATATTTTTACAATATATTTTATTTGAATTAACTCGTTAGTTGGTTAAATTAACTAATGTTTAAGTAATTCAAAGAAAACTTGAGTAAATACAAATATATTTATTAGTTGAATCATAATGAATTTATGTATTTAAAAAACACAAATTTTTTTCTTTTATTTTCAGTCCAATTTTACATAAACTTGCCAATCAGAGATAGTAAATTGCTAATAATGTCATATTGTAACGTTTTGTTGAAATATTAGAAATATTCTGTACATTATTCAACTAAATAATTTTCTCAGTGAGGCCTTCTTCAATCACCTTTGTAATCGTGAAATCATCAATATCGATCGTTAATCGCAAGCCTTCAAAAACTGAAAAGTCGGGGTGGCTTTTCCGGGTTGTAAATAGTGGCTTCAATATGGTGTGCGGCGTAAGTTGCATAATATTTACGGCGCTGTATTTTAAATGGCGATCTCGTTTCCGGCGCGCGGTACGCCGACCCGAACCACTGCACGTGCGACGCACTTGGGTCCCGATCGTTCGCGATAAATGTGCCGCAGGCCGGCGGCCAAGATTTTTCTAAGCGGAACACTTTGCGGCTTGGCAAATATACTCCGCACATGTGTACGTGCAGGTGCGGCCTGTCCGTTATTACATGACTTATCGCCCTTTCCCCCTCCCAACCGGCCAAAGATTCATCGTCGCAGTCTTGTGTTTTGTCCCCGTTGTTCACCATTTATTATCGACGCCAAAATATATACGACGTTGAATTATGACGCTCGGACTTTATAAGCTGCCGATATCGTCAGTGATTAAAAATATCAGTTCCTTCTTGCGACGATCCCCTCTTTTTTGTCCCTTTTTTTAAATATTGAAACTCGGCGATAAAAATGACATGTGTCAATTTTGTTCCGAACAAAAAGCTTGCATTTGAAATTCAATTAGTTTTGAATAGAAAAAAGATTGACTTACATTAGGTAAGTAGGGTAATGGGATACTGAATGTTAAAACGGGTTAGTAAGTTAAATTTTGTAAAATTAACGATTCGTTTTTCTAATTGTATTATTTATATACAAATAAGTTGTAATGAAATTGAGATCTAAAATTCAACTCACCAATAATTGCTTTTAGACCTCTATTTAGATTGTTTAAATCAGACTATTGAAACATTTATTTGAATTGTAATTGATATTTCAATAACTTTTTTGTGTATATAAACTTGTATTATTAATTTTCATTTATTTTCAGGTTTTTTGATGACCCTTTTCATACTTACAAAGCATCAGAAGCTCGTCGTTTTTGTGCATGACTCGCTCCCGGATAATATTGTAGATTGCTGTTATTGCTATGCTGGATAGTGTTGACGTTTGAAATAGAATTAGACCGCATTGTGTGAAGCGTCGTACAAGAGTTAGTTCCAGTTCCACTTGCATTTCCGTTGGGCACACTGTCAGCAAAAAGCTCATTTGACTCCCCTGAAGACGCCAGACCCACCGCTTCCAGAATTAAGGATTCGTTTGAACGCAAATACTGTATGCAGGTCTGCAAATCGGTAATATTACATAATTTCATACATAAAATTTTAAACTTTGATCAATAAACCTTATATTTTTCATTAAAAAATGTTTTATTTCGTCGCTTCAGACGAAAAAGGGCCTATTGCAAAATATTGTGTGTAATTATCCATATAACATTTTAAAATAGTGCTTTCTTCATCTGGGGCGACGATTTATACAAACATATTTATTTTGTATCGTTACACAAAATTTCTTGCTATTTTTCAACATCTATGTTGATTATTTGAATATTTTTCATTTCGTATATTTCTATCAAACGTGCATGAAAAGTATAACTTCAAAAAAGAAGCACAGATTGCTTTCCATCACTAATTTCAGCATTTCAATTAATTGCAGCATTTCAAGAACTGAGTGCCGAAAATGCAGGCAAAGTTGTACATTCAGACCATTCGTTGGACGAGTGCGCGGAATTCTAGCGCGACGACCGTTTTTATTGAGGTATAAAAGCCGAATGACCGAAGTTATAATTAAAAGCATTATGATTTATACTAATGCGCCGGTCGAAAAACGTAACAATAAAGCACGGGCGAACGCGGCCTTGGGTGGCAAATCCGATCAGTTTACTTTTTAATATTTGCCGTACCCTCCCCCTTTTTCCACCCCTTGAGCTTTCTTTATCACCATCGGCCGTTTCGCCTACTTCGTTATGCGCCACGTGACCCTCCTTAATACCCGCTCGTCTCGGCGAGGCACGATTTATCGTTTCTAATTCACTGCCGGTTTCGTCGCGTCTGCCAATTAAGAATCGCGATCGATAAACACTGGCACACAATCTACGATCCAAAGCAAACGTCGACCCAAGTTCCCAGGCGATAATTGCATGGCAAATAAGTCATAATTGTCCTGGGAGTTTTCCTTTCGTCCATTTATAGCTTTCAATCTTCTCTTGGTAAATTGTTTGATAGTAAATTGAGATGAGACAATCTTCGTTTTTGCGCTTTATATTGTCGTTTTTGGATAATAGGATCCTCGGAGGATTATCTTGTTACGGTCTGTGGTTAGAGACTTAATTAAATATTGATGTTGTAGCTAAATTAATAGAAATTTGGATTTAAATATGAGAAGCTTAATAGAAGATTAATTTACACATACTTTACTGTAATTTAAAAAATAGTTGAAAGACGCTCAGAAAAATTTATTTTCAACAAATTAGATAAAATGTAACTTGAAAATTGTAATGGTTATTGATTGTGAATGTAAAAGATATCGAATAGTTACTGTTTATTCAATTGTTGAAAAAAACTGTTATATCTATATTATTTTATCACAAAACTTGTAATTAGTTTATTTCCCTCGAGCTGCGAATTCCAATTAAACCGTTTTACTCATACTTTTATGTTTAAATTACAATTTATATTCCGGCGATAAAAATTTCAACTTGCCCTTTATCACGAAATAATTACAGTTCAATTTCATCCGCGATCGTATTCGAAACTTCTGTGCAAAAAAGCAGCAGCATTCCAATGGGTTTGATGAAACGAGTTCAATAATTTATATGATAATTCACAAATAACTTTGGTCTAAATTAAAATCTAAAATAAAAATAAAATAATAAAAAAAATTAAGGAACTCTGTATATAATTTTTACAGGAGACGATGAAACAGCGACGTCCTTTTATTTCGCGGAAAATTGTACAAAATGTCAAAACAAGGAGGAAGTGCTCCGGCGTGTATTCCGAACCGAAGAACGGCACCCAGCTGTTACCCATCTCGGACGAGGATCCGGCGGCCAAGTAACGAATTGCAAATTAATGGTGAACATTTACATTTCCTTGTTGGTGCAGCTTTAACTGGATCGCGCGGGACGCATGGACAAAGGCACAGATGACCTAATCTCCAAATAATGTTCAGTCTTGTTCCCATTGCATTTGGTGAGTAAAATAACATGCAATTTATTTTCACAATAAATATTTTGGAGTGATGTAGATCGAAATGATATCGATCGGAGAAGAATTCTGAATGAATCTATTTATGATGCATTTTTGCTATCATTATTATTCCAAAATTTTACACAAATATTTGCGAAAGTGCAAAAACATTTTTCTTTATTTGTCATCCCCAAAATTTGTATCAGACTATCTCACCAGAATGACATTTAATTCATAAAACCCATGCTCACCATAAAACTGCGCTCTTCCAGCAACTTGGTAATTTACTGGTCTACAAACCAACTGACTGAGTCGACCGATTCTGCCAGAGAAGAAGCACCCCCGAACTGCGATATAACTTACGCAGGGTAATAATCATAACCGAAAATCAGCCGTAGCGAACACTTCATTCATACGTCAAGCGTAGAACTTAACGGAATGCCTACGGGAATGTCAAGATCATCTATTCGCGGTGCGTTAAGACTAAAGTAGAGAGGCGAAAAGGATTTCCATTTAGCGGGAGTAATACACCACGTGCAAGTTCTCGGGGCTTCTGTGTCGGTGGGATTAGGGTACGCGTGCGTGTGATCTTGACGTCGTTGATGAAACAGACGGAAGCCGGGCGAACTGAGCAAAATCAACAGCAAGCCGGCTGTTGGCTTGTTTTAATTTCCCAAGCAACTCTTTTCCAATCGTACGTAAGAGTCCGCCGGATAATTCACTGGCAAGATGGATGAACGAATCGAGGCACACTTTGCGGAAAGCTCGCAGCAAAAACACCCGCAAGACTTTCGAGCGAGGGGACTTGCCAAGTGGTCCATTCTTTTCTTTTTTATTATACCTGGTTGGAATGGTCCGTCAAATGGAAATTCGGATTAGAGTTCGTTCACCTTTGCCTACTGTATGAAATTAGTTACTTGTTTTTGCAGTAAATAATCCAGATATTTCATATCAATATTTAAAATGTTCATTTTGATTATAAAAATAATTTGTTTTCAATTTTCTGAGTGTAATTTTTCGATGAAATTCAGTCGAGACGCTCTCTTTGCATTGAAAAGACTATATTGTCACATTTACAAATTTATATATTAAATTGTTTACGACTCTTTGATAAAGCCATTTAATATTTGATTTAATATTTGTGACGATGTGAAAAATGTTTTAAAATGACACACCTCTTTTTCTTTCTTCTCTTCTTCTAATATCTCATATTAACTTATAAATTTATGAAATTACATCTTCTAAATAGACAATAATTTTTCTGATAGAAATAGTTTCGCCACTTCAATTAGTTCTAGTTCTTCAATCCTTCTGCTGAACATTTTCAATCGACATTTTTAACAGTCTCTGTGTTCTATTTTCTCAAATCTTTCCATCCTGGTAAAAATACACTTTTGATCAAATCGGCCGTTTCGCGAAAGGCCACGCGAATCATCGGGGTGAGGGGAAGGAGTTTCTTATGGATATGGATTTCCAATTCGTCGAATAGTCAGCTTGATTAATAAACTATTTTTCTTTCAATATACGCCAGGTCAGACAGCTGTTACTGCCGAGCGATCGCGCTGTCCCGCTCGGCCGACGTTCGAAAACGAGTGACAGACTGATGTTCCGGCAGTAACAGCTGTCTGACCCACCGGGGGGATTTATCTTTTATACTCTTAGAAGATTTTTCCCGCGCGGTCACACGCCGCTAATCAAATGTCTATTAAATATTTATAAAGCGATCAGAAAGCGCGAAAAAATTTTCGCTCAATTGGACTAACGACTGCGAATCAATTAAAAGCAATTAAACTGTCACTCGAATGAAGCAATAGTTATATAAATCTATTCTCGTGACATCGATTTTTTCACTCGTTAATTATCATTGGAATATCTTTGGAAATTTCATTAAATATTGAAACATTTTAAAAGTATTTAGATTTTAAAAATTATATTAATCATTTAATGATTATATTAGACTTTATTGATTAATCATCAATAAATTAAAAAATTGATGCATTAAGTTTGTGATTCTTGAAATTAAACTTAACGCACGACAATATTTTACCTATTTTTCTACTCTTTTACAAAATCTCTCCGAAAATTCCTCGAAAAGAATGTTCGTATTCACGGAATCGATTAGTTAGCCATTTAATTAACGTACAATTACGCCCCTGACAAAGACAAAAGTGTTTGCTTAAGTAAATAAAAGGGATAAATTCTGACACAATTACACGTGCGCATGTCACATCGTTTTTCTCCACATTGCAGCACATTGCACTTTCGAGCCAGTGATTTATGGTATCCGTGGTTGCCGTAATAAAGCATCCGACCCCCTTGCGGGTCACCCGGCACTATTGTTCTCGTAACACCTGTAGTAAAGGCCGAGCCTTCCACGTGCGCGTGATTTTAAAATTTTATCACCGATAAATCTCATCGAATTGATAAACTATCAAGACTTACGTACACTACTCTGAAACACCGCCCTCCCTTCCTTCCCCTCAACCTATTTTCTCGTTTTCGCGGTTTTTCCGCTTTCGATTTTACTTTTTGTTGTTTAAATATAGAGAAGACGGTGAAACAACGTTGCCATTGTTTTTAATTGAGATGCTGCCAGAAATGTTGTAGATATTTGAAATAAATGCTAAGAGAGAAAAAATAAAGTTGAAATTTGCAAAACGATCATTTCTTTTGTTCTATTTTTGTTTATTGCTAAGAACATTTGTTCTCTTTTTTGAGACTATAAAGATATTTTTTTTTTCTATCTTTTTTAAGCAACTTTGTTTTCATTTCGTTGCATTTTTATGTTCAGTTCCATATTAATTCAACTTTGGTCCATTTCCCGTACTCCCGAATAACTCTCGTCGACGTGATTAATGTTATTGCATTGCACAATTAAAGAAATGTTCCACAATGAAAACTCGGCAGGATTTGCGCGTGGCGTTCGTTTGACGCTCGGCGACGCGAAAGGGAGATTGATCGAACCTCATTTTACCTGATTATTTGTTCGGGCGGAAGCGTTCAGATCTTTTTGCAACGACGGCAAAGCGTGCTTCAAGTACGGCAGTACAAATCCTCTTAATGGAAAATTCGTCGCCTCTTGCAAAGCTACGTGGAACTCTTCCGCAGTCATAGAGTTGCTCTGAAACACATTTCAAAATGTTTGTCGATGAAAATTTCTTCTGGATGAGAAACTTTTATTTTCAAACATATTTGTTTCTCAAATTCATACTAAATACAATTTATCAATAATTAAAATTAGAGTTTAAATTGCTTTCACCACGATTACAAACAAACATTAAATTTTTTTTTATTTTTACTTTAAATTAAATGCAATTTTATCCATCCACGATTAAAAATAGAGTATAATACATTTATTTTAACATGATTAAAGAAATGTATTTCATTATTTTTATTTACTTTTTATTTGACAGAAATATATTTTTTCAATATTAAAATTGATCTAAACTTGTTGTACATAAAATCAACGTCTTTTGCTTTTGCAATGTTTTACTGAAATAATAGAGTAAAGAATGTGAGTTTACCAATAAGCCGAGTACGAGCGAGCGCACGTTATCGCCCGTTTCCGGTGATATGTCCATCGCGAATTGAACCAAAGTGCCCAATAATCGTTTGAGTTTGCCGTGGCTCGCGACGATGTTCGATATGCAATTGGACGCGCCATTTTTCTCGGCCGACTCGTCGGTTTTGGCCGCGGCATCCTCGCACTCGGTTTTGCTGGATTGCGAGGGCAACGGGCTACCGCTGTCAGACGATCTCGAACCGGCTTTATCACCGATGTGGTACTGCTGCCGGGATAGGTGTCGATTACTCGGTGATAAACGACTTTCCAAAGTGTTTTCGTCCGACGTTGCTTTTTCCTTCGGCGGGGTTCGGTTTCCTAAAAAGTTGCGTTGGCAAATACATTATATCGATCCCAAGGTTGCCGGCTTGATTTTCGCCGCCTGGCCATTTATTATTTTACCGTCGACGATGAATATTAGATTTTCAGTTTATTAAAATGTTTGCCGGCAAAGTTTTTCAGATTGATGGTACATTGGACAACAAGGGTGGAAAGTTGATAGTTTCCACCCAAGTCGAAAACAATATTTTTTGCAACAAGCTATAAAATAATGTTATGTTATGATTATTCGCGTAATATGTGCACGGTACTTACCGCCTTATTAAGTGGGTGGTAAGTAATTCCTTACGCGGTACTGTTCTGCAATTGGCTAGTTACCGTCCGTTCGATGGCTTGATAAAACTGTAGTTACCGTGCACTTGTTACGTGAAATATGTACAGAGAAAAAATATTATGGTTACTATACTATTTTGCTATAGTAACCATATTTGTAGTTATAATATTTAAAACTCTGGTTACTATGACCAAAAACTTGGTATTTACTACAATTAATTATACACTTTGGTCATCAATACCAAAAAATGTTCATAGTGTGTTCAGAGCAAAAAATATAGTAGCCGGGATTGGAAAAGTGAACTTTTCTGTCCTAAGAAAAAAAAGTGGTACTTTGTACCCGTTGAATAAGTCTAAAAACAGTAATTCCCATGCAAGTGTTGCAAACAATTTTTTTTTTTTTTTTCATATACACTGAGAAAAATTTTAACCTGTATAAGTTGTTACCCGATAACAACTGTAAATTTTCTGTTGGAACTTGAAAAATTAGTAAAATTATCTATAAATCAGTTGATTGAACTGATTTTTAGTTATTTACCTACATTAACCGAATATTAAGTTGATTTAACTTCTACCACTTCTCTGAGTGTATATATATATATGATTTTTATTTTATTATTATATTTATAAATCTCAGAATACTCAACAAGACTTTTAAATAAAAAGAAAATCATTTCACTTCGAAACACCTTTTTGTAACGCGAATGTTTTATTTTATATACAAAACTCACGCAAAGCGCTTAAATTTTAGTGTTGCTCGTGAATGTTTTTGATGAGACCGCGCGATACAAGTGATATATCTTCGCGTAGATGTGCGTTAGAAAAAAGCCAGGCAACAGTGTGACGCGCTCTGGGTAACAATTCAGCAAAGTCCTTGACAAGATCTGACACGGCACGATGGCAGTTTGGTTGCTCGCGGGATGTCGTGCGTCAAAACAAGACATTTTTAAGTGAAGTACGGCATTCGATCATGAACCAGATTGTTGCCGTACTGCGCCAGATTGCGTCACAGTGTTACCAAACGTCGTCAGATTGTTCCGCCGTTTATTCGTTTAATTGCGCATTTCATGTTGAGAAAAAAGATGTTTTGTGCAAAAATAGTTTTGCGACATTACACGTTGAAAAAGTCTGTGGATTCGAAATATATATTTTTGAAAAATATAGTATTTAAAATTGCATTTATTACACAAACATTGCATTCACTTTTAATTTCCCAATTTATAACTTTGAAATTTACAAATCATGTTTATTTCGCAATTATTCAGTTCATTCCTTTTCACGAAACCGTATTTCCAATTGAAAGTTCAAATTTGAAACACTCGACATATCGACAATTTTCAGTGTCACAATCATCATCAAACACTCGTCATGAAACGATGACGGAAAATGTTGGCGTTGCAGCGATATTCGCAATCAAAAAATCAGCCCCTCTTTGATTTATTAATCTCAAAACAGGCGGAAAAATAAAAGGCCGCGTCGATACGTCGCTGTCAAGAACAAATAATTAGTTAGTCTCGGATATCAAAGTCCACGTCACGCAGTCATGAACCAGCTACTAATGGCACTCGAAAAGAGACGATGACATAACGATGACGTGACGATCGGATAACGCTGATTTTCGTTGCGCGCAAACGAGCAGAGTTAATCGACGCGAAGAATTAGCCAACCGCACTTTTTTCGCTCCTTCTCCCTCGTACTTCATTTTTCCCCTGTTTCTTTCGACTATTATTCGTTTGTGCCTATTTTATTATTTTTTTGTTGGTTCCCTTTCTTTCTTTCTTTTCAAGTTGCAAGCTGCCGCAATAGTGACTGCGATGCGACGAAAGTAATATGCAATTACAGCTCGTGTCATCCGCCTTGTCTTGTTACCGTGCGTTATCTCGCGAAATGCCCGCGGCATGCAAAGCGAAACAACGGAACGACGGATCAGACCAGACATGCCGATAACGGGAACATCCGAGGTGGCTCCCCACTTTTATTGGATAACTACTGACGGCCCGGGGCTTTCCATTGAAAACTTATTTCGCTTTATTTTTATCATTCTTTTTATTGTTTCATTTATCTTCTGTCTTTTATTTCGTGTTATTCTTGTTACTTTGCGTTTTACTATGCCTCTCTTCATTTCTGTGTTTCTTTTGGCTTCTTCTTCTTTTTTATTTTCTTACTCCTTTATTTTTAGTAACTCGTCGAAAAGCTTGCTCGACTCGCTTGGAAGTGTAAATCTATGAGGTGTTGATCCGAGAATTAAGTCTAGACAAGTTTTAAAAGCGCGACTAAACTTCTTGTAGTGGTGAATAAAAGAGCTAAGATTTAGTAATTGCAATCGGAATTAGGTGCAATATTAATTTACGTAATAAATTAATTGGTTGATACAGAATGAATTTTCAAGGATAAATATACACGAGAAAAAAAAAGTCTGTCTACGCTGACAAAAGGGGCGAAGGCATTTGGAAAATTAAAGATACCTTTTTTATACAAAAAAAAAATTAGCAAAATCAATATTTAGAAGTTTTATCACACTCATAATAATAAAATGTTTTAAAACGATTTGTTTTGATACACCGAGAGAAAAGACGTTTTAAGTGTTACAACATTTTACATTAAAAGTGTTGTAAGTCAGCATTATCTGGACATTCAAAACTCATTTTTTAAAAGTTCCTACAATTCGTGTTAACAGTTTCCATAATAAGTTGTAAACTTTCAATATAATGTAGTAAATTTTAAAAAATAAGTATCAAATATTTGAATAATGCTGACATACAACACTTATAACATGAAATGTTGTAATTTTTAAAACGACTTTTCTCTCCGTGTAGAATACAAAAATCATTTTCAAAAATTTCCAACATTTATTGCCTTTGAGAGAAAATTATTTTAATTTCAGAGAATTATTCTTCTGGAGAAACAAACATACAGTTTCTTCAAACAAAATACCTTTTCTTCAAAAATTGTATACCTGTATGCTGTATTTTTTTATCCCAAAAAATCAACAATTTTGCGACGACATGATCCACTGTGATACAAAACGATTTCACGAGAAAGAATGGCATTTTGAGTGAAATTTTGTTTTCCCTGTAATTCAAATTGTTTTTATTCCATCTTTATAGAATGTTATAAATTTCATGACAATCTTTTTTTCAGTGAATCTTCATTCGCAAAACTTGCTTACTGTTGACGTCACCTTAATTAAAAACCATTCGTACGGCGCGCTTTCGTTCCCTCTGTCCCCGATTGAATTTGCAGGGCAAATCGGCAGTGCAAAAAGGCCAACGCGCGAATATGTGGGTCACTTTTTGGCCCCATTGCACTTTACGATCTTGTCAGCTGCGGTCAGATGATAGTTTGACAAATCGCGCTGCAACACGGCCAACGAG